>PVKE010012195.1:0-38781 GCA_004027555.1 Craseonycteris thonglongyai
AGTGTGGCCCAGGGAAGCCAAAGGTTGGACACCCATGGTCTACATTTTTCTTTAGCAGCATCTGGCAGTCCGTGTTGGCAAAACTCTTTTAGAAATCATGCTCCTGACTTCCATCCTAACATATACTTTGATCCTTCTCTGAGCCTTCTACCTCTGTAGATAACCATGTTAAAATCAAGGCCAGCTAACAAAAAAAAGTATTTTTTGGGGGTGGGGGGGTTGCCTTTTGGGGAGGTATGATAGAAGGGTAATGTCTGACTTTGTGGTGCTATGTGTTGGTATTTGAGCTGGCCAAGAAATAGCATCTCTCTCTCCCCTGCCTGAGAAAGATGGAGGAAATAAACCTGTGGAAATAAAAATGTTTGCTTTATTGTTGATACAGCTACTAGAGATATGATTTAGGAGAATGCCAATAATATACCTCTATGACTGCTTCTTCTTCAGCAGATTGATTTACCAGTCACAGGAACACTAACCAACCATGGTCTCCTCGTAAGTACAGAATCTTTACAACTTACTGTACCACTTGCAAAGAGAAGACATGATTATACACTTTTTTACAGGCAGGCAAACCCCAAAAGGAAAATACAAAGTTACGCATGGCTTAGTATATCATTCCAAAAGCATCAATTATATAAGTCACTTCCTTTTCCCTAGGGAGACCCAGGAGGGAAAAAAAATCCTGGAATATTTCTGCATTGGAACTGCCACCACAGAGAATCAAACACAGGGTTGGGGAATAAATAGTTTTCTCCTAAAATCTTGGAAAGAAGAAGGCCATAGAAATCTGATAGTTGTTAGAATAGACAATTATTTGTATGGTGTATATTGGTATATTTAATACATGCATATAAATATTTTATTACCTACATATCTGAAAATAATTAACCTTAAGAATACCACAATATTATCTGAGGTTAATTGGATAAAATATTATGATTAATATTTACTTCTTTTTTCTAATTTTTTTTGTATTTTCTAAATCTTCTATCATTAACACATTTAATTTTTAAAATTAGAAAGATGGATTTTTAAACTCTCAAATTAATTACCAGAAATACACACTAGGGAAGCCGGGATGGCTTAGTGGGTTAAGCACTCACTTTACAGCCCCAAGGACCGAGGATCGAATCCTGGCCCTGGCCTGTGCAAACACATATGCTGAACTGGGGAGTGCCCCCAGTTCAGTTCTCACCAGGGTGAGACCCCAGTCCAGTTTCTGCCCTGTGTAGCTCCACGTCCACCTGTAGAGTGAAACTATGTGGAAAAACCAATGATGTGCAACTATGGAGACTGTTCTGAACCCTCCCTCTTCTCTCTGTCTCTGAATCTCTGTCTATCTGTCAAAAACAATAAAAAGAAATCTTAAAAAAAAGAAAAGAAATACACACCAATACTCTAAGTTTAATTTACAACTAATATAACACACAACTCAGAAAACTTATATTGCTTTCACCAGTTAGAAGTAGGCTTCAAAAATTTAAGAAAAAATAAATTAATTTTTCCCCTCCTGAATGGTGTAGTAGTCAAAGTATCAGTGACATATAAATTACAAATCAAACATAAATTGTGTTAAATCAATTCTGTGTGTTTTTTGAATAATTAGGCATTTCAGATGAACCTCTTCACCAAATGTAACCTCCCTAAGAGCAGTGCCCTGGTTTTTCTATGCCTACCATGGAACTAAGAATCTTCTACTTAGTAACTACACCATGTTGATTATGATGATTCATGCATTTCTTCATTTCACAAAGATTTATTAAATACCGTCTATATGCCAGGCTCTTTTCCAGGTCCTGGGGCTATAGCAGATAACCAGACTGACCAGGCCCCACACCAATGGGGCTCACATTTTAGTCAAAAGAGATATACAATAAACAAATAAATAAATAAGAAGCTGTCATATAATGATAAAATCTATGAGGAAAATAAAGCAGGGTGATGTGATAGGGAATAGCCAGGATGGGAATGCCTCTCTGAAGAAGTGACATTTAAACTGAGAGCCAAAAGACCACAAGGAGCTACCCTACAGTAATGCTGAACAAGTGTCCAGGCAGTGGCAGGTGAATGCTAAGACCATGAGGTAAAAATAAGCCTGAGCCAGCTTGTGTGAGGAACTGGAGAAACGATGGTGTAGCTTCAAGGCAGGATATTAGATGAGGTTCAGAAGTAACAGGAGTCAGATATAGTAGGACCTTGTGGGGCCATGTAATTTAATTTAATTATAAATGTGATAACAAACTATAAACAAAAAAATGATGTCCCTTCTTATTTGAAATGGTTAAGAAAGAGCACAGCTTATGTAAGGCATGACAAAGAATAAGCCGGAAGAACTCAGAGGTAAATGAAGATACCATATTTTTCCATGTATCAGATGATACTTTTGCCTAAAATTATCAGATCAAAAATTGTCTTATACATGGGGGTAACCCATGTATTGATTTCTTAATGTTGGTTTATAAAAGTAGGGACCATCTTATAAATGGGGGCATCTAATAGATGAAAAAATACTATAACAATAAACACATTACAGAAATCAAAACTACATTAGAAACAAACAAAATAAAACATATTCTGCTGAAAGAATATAAAGACAAAGAATATAAGGACATAAGAGCTGGCCTGAGAAAATTTCAATTGAATACAAATATACAAATGAGAAGAGAAAATAAGTACATAAAACAAAGTGGTTGAAGAGAAAGACAAGAAATACACAGTTGCATAACTGTTGCCTTTGAAAACAAACCAAAAATATTTAGAAGAAAAATCATTCAAATATATAATAGCAGAAAATAGTTCTGAAATAAAGAATCTGGAATTTTCAAGGGCACACCATGTTGCAGGAACTATCAACCCAAGGAAATATCACTGGGTGAAGTATTTTTTTTAAAGATATATTTTATTGTTTGAGAGAAAGTGTGTGTGTGAGAGAGAGAGAGAGAGAGAGAGAGAGAGAGAGAGAAGGGAGGAGAACCCAGAGCAGTCTCCATAGTTGTATATAATTAGTTGTGACATAGTTTCATCCCACATAGGTTGATGTGGGGCCACGTGGGGCAGGAACTGAATCGGGGCCTCCCACATGAGAGGTGGGAACCTTGGCTGATGAGCCATCCTGATGGTTACCATTTGTGTAGCAGTTCAGCATATGGGGTGACATCCAGGATGTTACAATTGCAAGGCAAGCGCTCAACCATTGAACTATCCTGGCATCACCTCATTGGGTGAAGTTTCTTAACATTAAAGATAAAGACTTCTATAAGATTATGGGCAGAAAAAGCAAGTTATCAGTAAGATAGACTAGCCTCAGGTCAGGATATATATTTTTTTAATATATTTATTTATTTATTTATTTTTGACAGAGAGTGAGAGGGAGAGAGATATACAGAGACAGAGAGAGAACTCAACTGGGGGAGCTCCCAGTTCAGCATATGGTTCAGCATGGGCCGGGACCAGGATTCGATCCCCGGTCCCCAGCGCTGCAAAGTGAGCGCTTAACCCACTGAGCCATCCCGGCTTCCCCATAGGGTATTTTTTACAGTAACTTTGAAAGAAGGCATCAGAATAATAGCAGCAGATTTCCAAAGCAAAACACTAAAATAAAGGTTGAATCAAGAATTTAGTATCCAACAAGAGGTTATTTATTGTTAAAGTCACCATAAATACATTATGAAACATCTAATGCCTCAGAAAATATAGCATTCATGAGCCCTACTTGAAAAAACCTAATTGATAATGAAATCCAGCTAAATGAGAGATACATCAAAATTCAGGAAATATGACATCCTTCTAAAAAAAAAAAAAAGATTGATCATATGCATTGAATTCATTTGAATATACTCACATAACTAACACTGATATAGAGCTTTAGAAATTATAATTACAGAATATATTCATCAGTATAAATAATTCTAATTCAACCCTAATTTCTTATTGGCTTAATACAATAAAAAGTTTATTTTGAACTAATGTTACTGTTTAATAACAAGTGTTGCACAGATCCTGTGCTTTATACGGTGACTCAGTGTTCCAGGCATTTTCTTTTGTGTGACTCTATCAATTTCAGAGTCCTAGGTTCACCTTGGAACCATCCAGGTAGCGCACAGAAGGAAGAGAGAAAGAGAGGGTAGAGAAGGCAACCTCCTTGAGTAACTCAGACTGAAAATGTCATTCTATTTCCACTTTCATTAACTGGTGAAAAATATTCTATATCTCCACCTAGATATAAACAGGCTGAGTTTCCAGGAGGAAACAATAGGTTTGCTGAGTAGTCTCTGTTACACAGAATATAGTGTAAATATAATAAAACATAAAATATAAAAATAATATAATTATAAAAACTGGGAAATCCACATGGGAAGTAGTGGGTATAAATGTATATGTATATATTTTCATAGCAGAAAGTTAATAAATACTTTCTAAAGTTTATGAACCAAGAAATAAAAGTTTTAGAAATCCAATTAAAAAATGGACAAAGGACCTGAATAGATACTTCTCCAAAGAGGACATATAAATGGCCGATAGACATATAAAAAAATGCACATCATCACTAATCATCAGAGAAATGCAAACTAAAACCACAATGAGATACCACCTCATACCTGTCAGAATAATTATCATCAATAAATCAACAAAAGGTGTTGGTGAGGATGTGGAGAAAAGGGAACCCTTGTGCACTGTTGGTAGGATTGCATATTGGTGCAACCACTATGGAAAACAGTATGGAAGTTCCTCAAAAAGTTAAAAATAGAAATTACCTTATCACCCAGCAATTCTACTTCTGGGTATTTATCCAAAAAATTCCGAAACACTAATTAAAAAAAATATATGCACCCCTATGTTTATTTGCATCATTAGTTACAATAACCAAAATATGGAAGCAACCTAAATACCCATTGGTAGACATCTGGATAAGAGGTGGTACACAGGTACAGTGGCATACTACTCAGTCATAAATAGAATGCAGTCTTACCATATGTGACAACATGGATGGACCTGGAAGGTATAATATTATGCTAAGTGAAATAAGTCAAATAGAGAAAGACAAATACCACATGATTTTACTTACCTGTGGAATCTAAAGAACAAACAAATAAAACAGAAACAGACTCATAGATACAGAAAACAAACTGACAGATGCCAGATGGAAGGAGAGTTGAGAAGATTGGTGAAAAAGATGAAGAAATTAAGAATTAATTTCTTAATTTGGTAGTTACAAAATAGTAAAGGTGATGAAAAGTACAAAATAGGGAATATAGTCAATAATATTATAATAACTGTATAATGCCAGGTGGGTACTAGACTAATTGAGGGGGGCAAATCACTTCATAAATTATGTAAATTTATATCCACTATGCTGTATACCTGAAACTAAAATAAAATAATATTGAATATCAATTCTAATAAAAGTAAAATTAATAAAAAAGTAACTATATTATTATGTAATATTAAATATATTATATAACCTTTACTATTATAAATATATACACTAGAAGAAAAAATGTAAACAAAAACAAAAAAACAACCATATTGCAAAAGACAGAGAACTAAGAAAGTAAAAGTACAAATAAGCAAACCAAGATAACATAAAATAAAGTAATATGATGCATCTAAATCTGTTAAGGTAATAAAAGTGAATGGGTCAGGCTAAGCTATTAAGAGTAAAAAAATATTAGATAACAATTAAAACATGATATTTGACAACAGTTATATATTATAAATATAGAACAGCAGTTCCAAGCCTTTTTCCATTTATGTACCCCTTTTAAACAATGTAAAATGGTGGAAATGAGGTAATAAGTTAGGAAAGAAAAATTACTATACTAAAAGTATAAACCACAGATTTAATTTTACAATATTCATAACACAGTTAAATACTGATAATGATGATCATGTATTCAATAAACTTTTAATTTATTAATATTTATTTGTGTTATCTGAAAAGTCTATAATAATTGTTATACAGATCACTAGCCAATTGAAACACTGTTAGGGAGATTGTTGCGCTTGCTTTGATGCACTTAGTTTCTTAAAATCAGGCTCAAAAATGAAAAATACAGTCCTTTTTAAAAAAATATTTATTCATTTAAATATTAATTTTATTGTTTTTGAGAGAAGGTGAAAGAGAGAGACAGAGAGAAGTGGGGAGGGCCCACAGCAGTCTCCATAGTTGTATATCATTAACTGTAAGATGGTTTCATTCCACACAGGAGGATGTGGAGGCGCATGGGGTGGGAACAGAACTGGGTGCCTCCTGCATTAGAGGTGAGAACCTTTGCCACCACCCTGGTGGCTACCAGTTGTGCAACAGTTCAGCATGTGGATTTGCATGGGCTGGGACCGGGATTTGATCCCTAGACCTTGCAGTTGCAAGGCAAGTGTTCAACCTATTGAGCTATCCCAGCACCCCTTATTTATTTATTTATTTATTTATTTATTTATTTATTCATTCATTCATTCATTCATGCATTCATGCATTCATTCATTCATTCATTCATTTAGAAAGGAGGTATGTGAGAGAGAGGGAGAGAGAGAGAACGGGGTGGGGGGGCAAAGAGCTGTCTTCATAGTTGTACATCATTAGTTGTGACGTGGTTTCATCCCACACAGGTGGATATGTGGGGCATGTGAAGTGGGAACCAAACTGAGGGTTGGAGGGGGTGGGGGCTCAGGCATGGGAGGTAAGAACCTTTACTGATGAGCCATCCTGGTAGTTACCAGTTGCATCACAGTTCAGCATACAGGTTTGCAGGGGCTAGGGCTGAGAATCGAACCCTGGACCTTGTGATTGTGAGACAAGCACTCAACTGCTGAGCTATCCAGGCATCCTGCCAGGTACAGTCTTAAATCCAGACTTGCATTAAGCTTGTCATGTTACTTATTTTTTATGAAGGTTAAGGAGGAAAAGCTCTCTCCACTAGTTCAGTATCAATAAATGGAAGAGGTATTTGAGTGCCTTCTCACTGAGCTGTTTGTATTCCTCACTGACATCCACCCAGAAGGTAATAAGATACTTTCTTTAAAATCAGAATTTAAATAAGAATTGGTTGAAAGTTTGATAACTGTTTATTTTCATGGATTGACAGTTTAGCTTCTTTGGAGAATTCTTCATTGGAGGGATCTGCAACCAGTTGTTTTCTTCTCCATGTTGAGGGAAGTACTTATGAAAGCACACTTTAAGATCTTACAGGTGAATTCCAATATTCTCTTTCATGTTTTAGGACAGGTGCAAGTCATTCTCAGATAAGAAGTTGTGCAGGGCATGCTGGGATAGCCCAACAGGTTGAGTGCTTGCCTTGCAGTCATGGGGGCTGGGGATCAAGTACCGGCCCTGGCGGATCCATATGATGTACTGGGGTGTACCTCCCATGTGGAAGTCCCCTGGTTCAGTTCCTGCCCTGGGCAGCCCCACATCCACCTGTGTAGAATAAAACTATGTCAGAATCAATGATGTGCAACTGTGGCTCTGGGCCCTTCCCTTTCTCTCTGTCTCTGTTTCTGTCTGTCTCAAACAATAAAATAAATCTAAAACAAAAAACAAAAACAACTAAGTTGCGGAGAATTTAAAAAACTTCAGATTGACCTCTTTCAATACATGCTTTCCAAATACCCAGTTTTCTAATCATTGACTCAATCATGTCAGTTACTTTGAACTTAGTGATTGAGCTGTTTTGACATCCCACGTTGAGTTTGTTTATTTCTGGGGAAAAAAAAATTGATAAATATGCAAGACTTTGAAATCAGTCACTGTCCTGAAACTTTGGAGTGGAACAAGAGGGAAATGATACATGGACTTCATGTATAAGTTCAAACTTCATGTAAGTACTTTGCCACAAGATAGCCACCTTACCTCTATATGAAAAAGTAATGTGCTGTGAATGCTGTTCATTTCTTCACACAGTGCTTTAAACAACCTGGAGTTTCCTGGTTGTGACTTAATAAAATTTACGGCTTCCACAGTCTCATCAAGAACATCTTTTAGTTCACCAGAAAAAGGCTTGGATACAAGATTTTGTCTTCATGAACGCAGCAGTGACTCATGGTACATATGCATACACAACAGTTTGGCCAATTAATATCCTTTTCAATGAAATAACTGTTGATTGTCTTAAAAATATCAATAATATCCTTAATACAAAGAGAAATTAAATCTTCAGCTATGGTGTAGTTTTTACCACATTTAGCTATGCAATAAGCAACATAGTACGAAGCCTCAACTGCATTTGGATTGTCCTTCTTTTCTGACATCACGTATGAAGTAACAGTTGGATGATTTTCTACGCCTTGAAAATAATGCATTTCTTTGTATTTATACATAGGATATTTAATTTCTAAATGTTGCATGAGTAAGAGGGTTTCGTGCAACCGTTGGATAATATTTTTCCACACACAAAGACTTAGGACAGACATCATCCCCTACAAATAAAAACCCATATTTCATATACTCTTCAGAATATCTCCTTTTCTTCTGTGTAGTATCTGAGGCATGCACATTTTTGTTGTACTATTTCCTGGTGTGGGTGTATTTGTAGCTGCCAAGATGTATGGAGAAGTACTTGGCGATGGGTTATAATTTACATCAAATTTTGTTTTTTTAACCATTCCTGTTTTCAACCACTGATCCACAACTGATGCACTTAAAAAATCACTGACAATAATAACTGAAACTATGTTCAACATTAAATTTAAAAAACGACTTGAAAAGAATCACGATTAAAGATGACACTTACTTTTACTCAGTCAGTAACTAAAATGATCAAACAGCCTGGCTATGAATATATTCATATGTTTGGGGAAATTCTAGAAACATCTCAGATGGATTGTTCTGTAACTGCCCGTAATAATTGGTAGAAGAACAGTTTGGGAGAAGGGTTCATAGCCATACCCTCACCAATCATCATTCACTAAGGTGATATAATTTTGAAGTGTGTCCATTAACAGTGATTCAAACTTAACATTTATTGTTCCATAACTAATGTTTTGCATTTTTTTACTTTACTTGTGTTTTTGGCATTACTGGTTATTTTTTATGTACCGTAGCCCTGAACAGCTCAGCATGTACATACCTTAGTACATGAAAAAAAGCAAGTTGTGGAACAATATGTATAGTTTAATCTTACTGGATTTAACAATAATATACATGATGTATAATGTATACATATTATTTTATATACTATATACATAGAAAATATTGGGAAGGATACAGAAAAAATAACCATGTTATTTTTGGGGGATTGGAATGAAATATTAAAAGAGGAAAAGTACACTTTCACATTTGATTAAATATCTTTCTGTACCTTAATTTTTTTGTAATAAGATTGAAGTTTTTATTATAAAACTTTAAACAAAAAAATAACTAAAATCCAAAATGGAGTGCTATTGAGGAACTGAAAGGTGCAAACAAATGAAGTGGCAGGAGAGGTCGATGTGCAGCAGTATCTTGTTGAGTGGTGTTCATTACTGTTGTTGCATGTTTTTTGTGCCATCAAGAGAACATCAGAGCTTGAATTAGAGCAATGGACAAACATTAAATTTCTTCTTAAACTTGGCAAGAGTGGAAGTCAGGGACATGTTAGCCCAAGTTGATGGGGATACTGCCATGAAGAAAATGGCAGTGTACAAAGGGATTAAATGCTTTTCTGAAGGAAGAGAATGTGTCACTGATGAAAAGAGGTCAGGGTGGCTAGTAACAAGCAGAATTGATGAAAACATTGCAAAAATTCATCAAATTGTGTGTCAAAATTGTCAGCTAACTGTGACAAGCACAAGAGACCAACTAAATATCAATAAACAGTTACGAAAATCTTAACTGAAAATCTTGTCATGAGAAAGGTGTGTTCAGGGATGGTCCTGAAAAAGCTCACCCACGAATAAAAGCAAAGGAGCTTCGAAGTTTGCCAAGATGTTTTGGAGAAGCAAAATGATGTTTTGGGCTGTCTTATCACTGGTGATGAAATATGTGTGTGCCAATCAACCCTGTAACAAAGTTTCAAAGTGTACAATGGAAGTCAGCCAATTCTCCAAAACTAAAAAAGTTCCATGAGTCAAAGTCAAGAGTCAAAAGACGTTGCTAACTTTTTTTCATATCAGAAGGACGGTTTATTATAAATTTGTGCCAACTGGACATTTGCAAGTGCTGAAATGTCTGCATAAAAAAGTTAGATGTAAACAAACTGAACATTTTGCCAATAACTCATAACTCTTGCATCATGACAGTGTATCAGCTCACACAGCATTGTCTGTGAGGGAGTTTTTAGCCAGTAAACAAATAATTGTATTGGAATACCCTCTCTACTCAGCTGATCTGACCCTCAATTACTTTTTCTTTTACCCAAAGATTAAAAAAAATATTGAAAGGATGACATTTTGATGACATTCAGGACATCAAGGGTAATATAAAGATAGCTCTGACAACCATTCCAGAAAAAGAATTCCAAAATTGCTTTGAAGGGTGGACTAGGTGCTGGTGTCAGTGCATAGCTTCCCAAAAGGAGTACTTCCAAGGTGACCATAGTGATACTCAGCAATGAAGTGTGTAACACTTATTTTAGGATGAGTTCATGAACTTAATTGTCAGACCTCATAGAACTTGTTGGTTTCAATTGCCTTGTGACTCGCTACACTTGGCAGCTGAAATAAGGGGTCACACATTCATCACATGGTAGCTCTTTCTCTGTGCACATCCCCTTGCAGTCTTATCTTAGATTTTGTGGTCATTTTGTATAATTTTTATGTTTTTCTTCTCATTATGGGTCCTAAGAAAATGAGCAGTGATAGCACTGAGCAGAAAAGATACCGCTGGTTACTACTTTGCATCCCCATTGAGCAAAAAATGAGGGAATGGCAGGATGGCTCCACTGGTTAAGCACTCGCCTTGCAGCCCCAGGGTCCGAGGATTGAATCCCGGCCCATGCAGACCCATATGCTGAACTGAGGTGTGCTTCCCATGTGGCAGGCCCCCGGCCCAGTTACTGCCTTGCACAGTCCCCACCCACCTGTGTGGAACAAAACATGTCAAAAACTGATGATGTACAACCATGGAGACTGCTCTAGGAACAGCTCCTTCTCTCTTTCTCCCTCTGTCTCTGTCTCTCTATCAAAAACAAAAGAAATCTTTAAAAGAAATAAAGCAATATGTAAATATAAGGGTGGTATGTGCATTACTGATCTTGCTGGGGAATATGGTATGCCTAGAACAGTGGTCTCCACCACCATTAAGAAAAAAGGAGAAAAAAAAAAAAGAAGGCTGATGTTGTAAAAGGAGTTAAAGCAGTAATAAAACAGAGCTCTCAAACACTCAAGTTAGCTGAAGAGATTTGTTCAGGTGAGAAAGAGATAAGGGAGGATGTCCCCAGTTTCTTGATAAAAGAAGTGTGTGCACAATGGGCAGAAGCTCAACTTTGTGGAGAAGTGCCATCTGGACAAAGCTCTGACAAGCATAAATGAGAATTTATTGAATGACTAAACAATTTCACACTTTGGAGGAACCCTAAAAAGAAGATAGAAGCAGTCCGCAATGGGTAAGTTTTTAGTGAAGGTAACAAAGAGCATGTTGGAGTCTGTGGTGCAATTTGAAAATTGGCAAAAAAGAGAAAGAGCACCAGAAGTACAAGTGCCCTGTGTTCTGTTGGAGGGGACTGTCCTTCCCCATGTAACCTCTCCTCTTCCCCATGTGCCTCTGACCATCCCATGAGGCCATGGGCTCTTCTCAGGACAGGTAAAGTGAGGTTTTTGTTTTATTTAATCTAAGCATTTATTTATTTTTAGATTTATTTCTCATGTGAAGTAATAATATACAACCCTATTGTTTTACACATTGCAGTTTATTTCTCATATCAAGTAATGATATACAACCCTTTCATTTTACACAATGCCTTAAAAATATGCATTGTCTTTGGTTTGGGAATGTATTATATTTATTTACATTATTTCTTATGGGAGAAGTTTGCTTGGTTCTCATCATTTTTGGTACTTATAGCACCTTTTGGAACCAATTAACGATGAGCACTGCCCACTGTAGCTAAAAGCCAATCACATACTTACAATTTAAACATACCGTAATGGTGGTGCCTAAATTCAAGTGCTACATTTTAATCAGTTGCATCAGACTAATTTATACCTAAGACTAACAGGTTTCAACTACTTTAGTGGACAGTCTGGTGACTAAAGAAAGTCTTATTACCAAGTGGTATTTGTTGGGGGAGTGTTAGTGGGGCAATGACCTAGGCCCCAGGTAAAAGAAATTGACTCAAAAACCTCTTCACGAGGGAGAGGCCCAATATATTTAAATAGAGATGGAGTTTGAAACCTTTAAATTTTTTATTATGCTTACTTTTTCTGTATGTTTATATATTTACAATATCAAATGTCCTCATGTTTCTGGATAGTAACACCATTTACATCATTTACTACTGTTCAGTGGCTTAGCATTTGCATTTGGAAAGAGCATTCTAATCTCTTTGAAAGTAAAACATTTAAATAATTTGTGTGTTAAATGACAGAAATGATCAATGAGTTTAACATTCAGACTAAAATATGTCTTTCACCCTTGTTTGGAAACGTTAAAGTTGTAACACTGTTGTTATTGTCATGAAAATTTATATTATATCACAGTTGTTACAATTTCACATTATAGGATTAGAAAAGCTAAGCGTTTGTAGCATGTATCCATGAGCATATGTCCTCTAACTATAGAAAGTCATATACTATTATTTTTCTCTGAAATAAAGTTCTCATTATGCCTTGAATCCTTCCTTTTTTTTTTCAAATCACAGTCATTTAATTTATAATGTCTAGCACATATTAAGAACTTAACTATATATTTTTTCTGTTTGTGCTATGAGTATAATTTATCTTCACTATTTTATGGGTAATAGTCAGAAATGTGTGCATGCCATGTGGAACAAAGCCAGCGTTTCACAGGCAGGCAGAGAACTGGGCAAATTATTCAAATGTTTTGATGCAATAAACCAGATGAGTGCAGCTTTAAACTATTACTTTGACTCACTTATTCACTTTAGTTAGGTAGTCTAAATTCGTTTCAAATGCACAGCTTTTACCTTTTTAGAAAGTTGTTCTTTTTTATAATTTTTAGTCATGAGTTCCCATTTCACTCCCATTTACCATTCACTTTGAGGAATTCAGACTTGAATACGGTTTCCACAGTTACAAACCTCTAGTTAATCATGGAACTGGGAATTGAGTTCTCAAGTGTGTACACAACCCCCTTGACTCTCAGTTCCTGGCATAGACTGTTGGCTCCAAATTTTGCCCCTGGGGATCAGGGACAGTGCCTGCCTGCTCATTCTCCTGACAAACACCGCTGGTGAGTCAGAAGTCAGGGGTTCCTCATCAGGGTTTATGGGAACTGAGAAACCCATCTCTGCCTTGCAAAGGAAAGGGGCTAAACAGTCTCCAAAAAATAAAATGTCCCTTATCTATTGGCAGCTTCCACAACCTCCCAAAGTTGAAAGTCAGCTGTTGGATAAAGAAAAGCTTCTGTTTCTTGGAGTCACCAATGGACTGAGTTTTTCTAATCTCTTGGGTTTTCTGGGTGGATACAAAACATGCTTAAAAGTGTAAGTTTTTCTCATCACTGCATTTCCAAATCCTACCCACTTTTCAGGGTTGAGCTCACCTTATTTTTTGTATTATGAAAAATTATGTTTTTATATATTATAAATATTTTTAGATTACAGAAAAATACAGACATAGCAAACTATTGTGTGCTATTGGTTTTTATTTAATAAAAAAAGTATTACTGATGGTGTTGAAATAGCTTTCTTCCTATACTTAACAAAATTCTTTTTTGCCAATTCCCAGAAACAAGTCGTACCTTTTAGTTATCTGTTAGGAGAGTTTTTGAATGGTGGTGCTCATTTGTGAGTTTCAGATTTCGCAAGGAGTCCAGTTCCAGCTCCTTAACATGACCAAGATCTATAACTCCTTTCCACATGCAAGCATTAAAAAATCCTAAGATATAAATGCAGTCTGGAGCTTCAGCTGGGCCCACCATTTTAACTGGTACCCATTATGCCTCTTTTGACTTCCACAGCTCCCTCTGATTCCTGTAGCATTGAGCATTTGGTCAGTTTTCTGTCACTTATTTTGTACCAACTTTATGTGTTATTTCCTAATAAGACTATACAGTGTTTAAGTTGTATCATTCTCTTTTTAGAGTAAACAGGAAGAAGGCTCTCTGCCTTCTTATACTATAGTAGATTACACTTGTAAGCTAATCTCTTTATCAGAGAAGTGCATACACATAAGTTTTCCTCACTTTAGAGAATAGGTGATATTGCAGCCATCTAAAGTTCTTGATAACCTATGGTCAAGTTTGTGAGAATTAAGCATTACAAAAACATAAAAGATGCATAAAGATTTATAAATGAATTATAAAAATCAAAAATAAAAGGAAGATACAACTGATACCACAAAAATACAAAGGATCATAAGAAACTACTATGAACTAAGAAATGGATAAATGCCTAGAAACCTATAACCTATCAAGACTGAATCATAAAGAAATAGAAAATCTGAACAGACTGATTAATAGTAAGAAGATTGAATCAGTAATTAAAACCTCCCAACTAACAGAGTACAGGACCACATGGCTTCATTGATGAACTCTACCAAACATTCAAAGAAAAGTTAATAACAATCCTTCTCAAACTCTTCCAAAAAAGTAGAAGAGGAGGAACTCTTCTAAAATCATTTTCAAAGGTAAACATTACCTGATAACAAAGAGAGACAACAATGTCAAAAAAAAAAAAAGAAAAGAAAATATAAGTCAATATCCCTGATAAACATAGATGTGAAAATACTAGAAAATACTAGAAAACTGAATTCAACAATACATTAAAAGGATCATGAACAGGGATGCCATCATAGCTCAACAAGTTGAGTGCTTGCTTTGCAACCACAATGTATGAGGATAGAATCCTGGCCCTGGCCTGTGCAAACCCCATATGCTGAACTGCAGTGCAACCCATAACCACCTGGATGGTGGTAAAGGTTCTTGTCTCCCATGTGAGAGGCCCCCAGTTCTGCTCCTGCCCTGCACTGCCTCACATCCATCCACCTGTGTAGAATGAAACCATGTCACAACTAATAATGTACAACTATGGGAGACAACTCTGGGCCCTTTCTCTCTCTCTCTCTCTCTGTCTCTCTCTCTCTCTCTGTCTCTCTCTCTCTCTCTTCCTCTCTCCCCCCCACTCACCTCTCAAACAATAAAGTAATTATTTTTTTAAAAAGGGATCATAAACAATGATGAAGTGGGATTTAGTACATGGATACAAAGATGGTTAACATCCACAAATCAATGTTATACACCACATTAACAAACTGAAGGATAAAAATTATATGACCATCTCAATAGATGCATGAAAAGCATTTGACAGTCAATATCCATTTATAATAAAAGAAAAAAGCAGATATAAAGTGAACATACTTCAGCATAGTAAACACCACATATGACAAGCCCACAGCTAACATTATATTCAATAGTAAAAAGCTAAAAACTTTTTCTCTAAGATTAGGAACAAGATAAAGATGCTCAGTCTGGGTATTTTTATTCAACATAGTACTGGAAGTTTCAGCCAGAGTAATCACACAAGAAAAAGAAACAAAAAGCATCTAATTGGAAAGGAAGAAGTAAAATTCTCACTATTTGCAATTGACATGATATTATACCAGTGGTGCCAAAAAAGTAAGTTCACATTTTAAGAGATATTATTTATGTATTACTTTTCAAAATTGAATTGAATTACCATAGCAATGTGTAATATGACGTATGCTCAAATGATGATGTTAATAAAATGAACGCCGTGCCACAGGAAGAAGTCAAAGAAAATTGTGGAAGCATGATTGTTTGAGGAGCCAAGACCATTTTCAAGTGGTATTTGAAATTCAAGAATGTTGTGGAAGTACAACAATGGAGGCATGAGTATGCAACAGAACCTCCAATATGCCTAACAATTGCATGCATTTGTGATAAGTTTGACACTCATGGTAAATTGAAATGGCATGCACAGTGATACAAGTGGACACTTTGGTCAACTTTGATCAAGCAGTAGTTCATCATAATCAGAAGGGTCTGGATGCTGGTGGTAACCACTTTGAGAAGCTCTTGTAATTGCAGAAGTCAACTGTGACTTGTATTCATCTTTTGTTATTGGTATATATTGAATAAAGCAATTTTTTCCTTTTTTAAAATGTGTATACATTTTTTGTACCCTCTGGATATAGTCATTCAAATGGAGGAGGAGGAGAAGAAAAAATAATTAGCAATCTTTACAGGCCATTGTGTGCTTTATTCCAGATGTCGGTAAAATAAGGAGATTCCTATCTTTTATTTTTATGTGTTTATATTCAATCGATAGGTATGTATTCTTTTGGAACTTTCAACTCTTTACATACAAATGCTTGAGATATGAGGTGACAGAGAGCCTACAAAGGCTCTGAAACATAGTCTGATCACAATGGTGGTTTGGAATCTAACACTCCATGAAAGGATGTTATAAATTTAGTTTATTTTGATTCTTTCCATTAAGTAGTTTATATTTTACTTCAATAGGATTCTATAATAAGATTCTGTTTTTCACTCTTCTAATGAACTACCCAATTCTCCAAAAAACAATAAAATGAAAAGAGTTTATTGACATGTGTTTTTTAGATGCAAATAAAACTTTGATTTAGTATCATTTCAACTTTTACTCTTGGTAATCTTGATTTTTCTGCCATACTCAGAATTAATGATTTTCTGCATTATTAAAAATGAATAAAGACAGAATGTGAAATAAATTTTAATCAGTGTTCTTGAGGTTTTCTCATCTGCAGAAGGAGATGAAAAAATAATAAGTATATAATTTTCCATAATTTGTGATTTTAGTGATTAGCACCCCAAGAACCATCTCATTGCTAGGGAAGAAAGATTCTGAATGATGTTGTCTGCAGAATAACTTTAATGTATAACATAACTGTGCCAATCTCATCCTGTTATTACGTCTCAATCCTCTCAGTAGTAATCTTATTATTATTTTTTTTTTCTTTTAGCATGATTCAGGCCATGGTATTAGGTTTTCTGTATCTCTGACCTAATTATTAAATTGCTAGATAGAAGTGTGTGGATTGATCAGAAAAACAAAGGAGACTATATATAGTTTATTCCTCCTTGTTATGCTAAATGTGGAAATGGCTGATTTTATACAACATAGTACAACATCAATTATCAACTGAGTAATTCACACTAGTTATTAAGAAATAAATTAAAGGGGAGCCAGGATGGTTCAGTGGTTTGAGCACTCATCTTGCAGCCTTGGGGTACAAGGACGGTATCCCAGCCTTGGCTGGTGTGGACCCATATGCTGAACTGGAGTGTGCTTCCCATGAGGGAGGCCCCCAGTTTGGTTCTCACTGGGGAGAGCTTTCCATGTGGGCAGCCCCCAGTATGGTTCTTGCCAGGACGTGCTTCCTATGTGGGAGGCCCCCAGCCTGGTTCCTGCCCTGCGCTGCCCCATGCCCACCTGTGTGAAATGAAACGATGTAGGAAACCAATGATGTACAACTATGGAGACTGCTCTAGGCCCTCACCCTTCTCTCTCTGTCTCTCCCTGTCTCTCTCTCTGTGAAAAACAATAAAAATAAATCTTTAAAAAAAAGGTAATTTAAGAATGTGAAAGCTGAAGAAGATATTTTGGTGTACAAAATTAACAAGCCACATCTTCCTTAAGGCTCCTCATACTAAAAAATACATATAAAACTAGACATTCAAAGAAAATCACTAAAAACTTTTATTTCTCTTTAATCTAAAATTTTGCTGTTAAATGCTTTGAAATTACTGACAAGCCATCATTTGGCAATTTGCTCATGTTTATTAAAAAAAGAAAGAAAAAGAAAGAAATAAATCTGACAACCCTATATTTCAGGGAAAACAGAGATTGACTTCTTGAATCAAATGATATATTTGAGCCATCTTGATAACTATTTCCTATAATATACAATCAGAAAAGAACTTAATCCATTTTTATTATGAATGTGGATGGAAACACCAGATGCACTATTTCTGATGTTGTTATTCATCCTCACACACCACAGATAAAATCAGAATTAGCCATACATTTATACCAACATCAGAACCACTATGTTACCTCCTAACAACCAAACAAAATTCTTATTTTTAGTCTTTCATGCCCAGGACCTCCTACAGTGCCTAGAACACAAAGAAAACCCAATGCATATTTTTTGAAATAAACTTAAGTGAACTAAACATTTTGTGAAAATTTTTACCTAATAGCACTTTCTGTACAGATTAACTAAGAAATTAGTACATAATTTTTAATGAGAGCCATAATTCTAGTGAGGATAGCTAAGCTTTAATAATAAGGTTCTTTATATTTGTTTTTATTAATTGTTTATTAATTGTTCAATTTATTGGGGGGCGACACTGGTTGGAATAAGGTTCTTTTTTCACTGGTGGAAAATGAGAAAGCCGAGGTACCCAGTTGGGGATTAAGTCAGTGGTAGCTTATGTCACCAACTTTCATTCACTAGTCCCCAATATCCAAATATAATGAAAGATACTGACATGTCTTTTAGCGAAGTCTGCATGCAAAAGCAGAGTCCCCATGATGACATTATAAAAACATCTAGATTTAGTGACTTAACCCACTGTAACTTCTCTTTTTCTTTTCTAGTTATCATGAAGGCAAGCAGTCATCTTTTCCCCAGTGCCAGTATGGAAACTAGAACGAAAAACATACATACAAAAAACCAACCAATTAACCAACAAACAAACAAAATCACTCCACTCAATATATTTCATGAAATGTTTTAGTTCTGTCCAAGTGGATGTATTTGTAAGTCCAGTCTCTTTAGGATGAATACAAATTTAACTAGAAACTTCTCACAATTGTGGTAGGGTCTTTATTGTTTAAAGATGCTAAATTGATTGCATTGTATTTTCCTTTCATTTCAAACTTTGAGACTAAAGATATTTCCCTAGATATCACTAAGATTCTCTGATGACTCACTCATGTGCATGAACATGAACAGATACAGATGTAAATCTCTGTATTTACCCTTTTAACCTCCTACCATTAACGTCATGAAAGATTCTCTTACCTGTTTGGAAACTGATAGGATGTTATGAGTTCCACTTCCATCTGTGCTTCTCTGTGACATTTCCTCACTAAAGCAAGCTGGATTAATCATAAAGCTTTCTAGTGTGAGTGCTGAGATGAAGCCTCATTTGGTCACCTGGAGGTGACAGCCTGTTTCTATTTCTAGGGACAGTGCTGATCCCAGGTCTACTGTAACAGCCTCTGCGTTCCCAGGAGACACACCAGGTGCTTGCTGTTTCAACAGTTTACTAGAACTGAAATTCATGGCGATTTTTCTTCATAATAATTACCAAACTGTGAGATGAGAACTTTGTGGGATATAGACAAGGTGTGTGGCATGAGAGATTTTTTTTCTTTCTGCCTTAAACGAAGTATCTGTTCACAAGGTATTTTCATGACAAGTATAAAGCCCTTCTAAATGTTCCACAATTTCTCCAAAATGTTCCTACTCTGTGCTAGACCTTTATAGATATCTCATTTCAAACCTCACCATTATTTAGAAAGCAGAGATTATGATCCATTTTATTTTTATTGAGGGGAAATTAAAGTATTTTAAGCAAAGCTCAAGTAATGAATCTGGAATTCAAATACAAGTTGGTCTGATACCATAATTGATGTTTTTTTCTTCATTACACCATATGCACATCATTATGATTTAACAAAGAGGGATTTGAGATTAACTGTTGTAATTACCATTAGTAAAATATTTCTTCTGAAAGAGTAGGAGGGAACAAAGATAATTACAGATAATCTCTGCCATTAAGGAGTTAATACTCTGTTAGAATAAGGGTAGTTGAAACACTTTAGGGATTCCATGAACTACAACCTCAAGATATATGCCATAACTCTAACAAGGTTGTATTAAAACTTAATCATTTATATATTACTGGTGGCCTGGTAAAGTAATATTTTTTAAAGCAATAAGGTATTGTCAAGACTTTAAAAAAATGTTCATGACCTTTGCTTCTATAATTCTCCACCTGCAAATTTATCTTAAGGAAAAAATTTCAATGAATAAAATATAAATAGATACAAAGATTTTCTTTGCAACATTATAGTAAACATTCCAAAGCACTTAAATAAACATCAGTGTAAAGAAATGTAAATTATGGGTGTATCAATAGGAGGTAACTGTCATCTAATTCTCCCTTTTCTGTATCCTTAGTTCACCCTCTCTATTGGGTCTTTCTAATTTGTCTTCAAATGTGCTATAATACTTCTCATATTAAAATATAAGCCAAAATACCTCCTTGTACAGCAATCATCCCTTTTTGTTACTCTCCTTTCAAACAAAGATCTCAAAAGAGATGTCCGTATACTAAGGTGACCAGATTTTAACATTGGTAAAACCGGAAACCATTGACTGGGGGGGAGGGGGTTCTTGATTAAAATTTTGGTCTATCTCCCGCCGTTCCCTAGCTTGTCGTGCATTCTTTCCAAAAATCGGGACTGTCCCGCCAAAAGCGGGACGTCTGGTCACCTTACCATACACAACCTTTCGAATTCCTCTATTTCATCTCCTATTCTCCCTGTATTGGCTCTTGTTATATTAAACCAGGATTGCTACATCTAGTGACCAATTCTCAATCTTCATCTTGCCTGACCTATGAGCAGACTTTGCTACAGATGGTTTCCTCTTTCTCCCTGATACTCTTTTCTCACCAGGCCTGCAGGATGCCACACTTGGTAAGATTTGCTTTTTACTCAGTGGCCACTCCTTTTCAGGTGTCCTTTCAGCTTCAGGTTCTTTCATGTAATGATATGAATTTAAGTTTCTTCCATGTCATTTCATGGCTGATAGCTCATCTCTTTTTAGCATTGAATAATATTCCATTGTCTAGATGTACCAACATTTATTTACCCATTCACCTTCTGAAGAATATCTTGGTTGCTTCCAAATTTCATCAATTATAAATAAAGCTATTATAAACATCTATGTGAAAGTTTTTGTGTTCAAGGTCAGCTTTTTGTTTCTTATTTGGAAGGTTATTAAGAACCTCAAAAGTTGTCTTTTCCATTATTCCAAACACAATGTCAAAGTTTCATAATTTATTAACATCTGTAGAATCATTCTTGATATAAAAAGAAAAAAAAAATCTAACTATTTCTGGTTATCAAAAGTATCTTATTTGATATTCAGTTTTTGAGTACTGCTGGCTGTCATGTATTTTGAGGACAGTAACTACTAAATGACATATCTTTAAAAATGCTTTATTGCATCCTATATGTACAAAATATATTTAATAAATTTTTAATAACAGATAATCTATCTTCCATTTTATCTGAACATCCTAACAGTTTATGTGAATATCATTAAAGGATACAGAATTTCTTTTATTACAGTTTTCTTAGCTTTGTAAACATAAATTAACTTGTTGACTGTGAATTAGATGTTACCAGGTGCCAATTTGCACCTTTAAGGCTAAATAGATTGTAATTTGTAAATAAGTGTTTTGGTTTAACATAATCAGCCATTTTATCAGCCCTAAAGAAAACTATGAAAAATAAAAAAACAATGGAAACTAAGAAAAATTACTGCATATCAACAAATTTATTAGACTCCTGCTCTGGATCTGAAAATGAATTACCATGGTAGAAAGTGCAGATGTAGAACACAAGATAGAATACACAAATGTTAGGATTCTCTTCCATTGTCAGAGGATCATAATAGAAATTAAGTAAGCTAAAAACTAAATTAACTAAACATCACATAGTCTGTGTCTTCACACACACACACACACACACACACAAATCCAGTTTTCTTAAAACAATTTAACTAAGTTGTCTGATCTGGATTATAAAGAACACATTATAAAATAAGCAAAAACTAATAGGGATCATAAATAAATCATATCCCTCTTTTGCTCTTGCCTGCTCTTCACTCTTTATTTGGGCCTGCTGCTTGTTTTATTCTTGGTTTGAAATTGATGCTTACTTGATTCACTCAACTAATATTAATTGAGCTTCTAATATATACCAAGCACTGTATATGTTGGGCATACAATGATTATCAAGGCACTATCTCTGCCCCGAGTCCTTTCCTGCTCTTATCAAAGCAAATCCTTCCACTTATGCTCCCATCCCTGGCATATTCTCAAATTTTTCTTCCTTTTCTGTCTTCTATCTCATCATTTTCTTCTTTACTACTGGATTATTCACACAAGCATGCAAATATGCATAAGCAATCTTTTTTATTTTTTTAAGATTTATTTTATTGTTTTTGACAGAGACAGAGAGACACACAGAAAGAAGCAGAGGGACCAGAGCAGCCTCCACAGTCACGTGCCATCAGTTTTTTGACATGGTCTCGTTCCTCACAGGTGGGCGGGGGGCCACGCAGTGCAGAAACTGGGCCGGGGGCCTCCTGCATGGGAGGCACACCCCCATGAGTCAGGGGTCAAACTGGGGTCTAGAACCAAACTGGAGGCCTCCCACAGGGGAAGCACACCCCAGTTCAGCATATGGGTTCATATAGGCCAGAGTCAGGATTTGATCCTCAGTCCCCAGGTCATTAAGGGAGCGCTTAACCCACTGAGCCATCCTGGCTTCCCATGTATAAGGCATCTTAAAAATTAGAATCCACATCTCTATTGACTGTCCATTTCTTTGTTCCCCATTACATGGAATATTTTCAAGCAAATTGTCTATAGTCTCTGGCTCATCCTTATTGCTATTTCAGTTTTTAACCATTCTTATCTGACACTGACCCCAATTACTGATAGAAACCAATGTTGTGAAGATCACCAATGAACTCCCTCTTGCCAGCTCCAATTGACACTTGTGAGCCTTATATAATTTTCAGCAGCTATTTGGTACAGCTCAATACCCGTTCCTTGTCGAAACTTTCTACTCTAAGTTTATGTGGCATCATATTCTCCCAGCTATTCTCCAAAGGATTTGAGAATGTATTTCTTCTCATGTCCTTTGCTGAATCCTCTTCCATACAACTTCTAAATGCTGATGGGACTTAGGGTTCCTTATTGAACACTTCCTGGACATTTTCTATATATATTCTTTCTTTAGGAAACATTTATCTAGTCCCAGGCTTTACACACTCTTTACAGGCTAATGTTTCCCAAATGCCTATCTCCAAGCCAGGTCTTTCCCCTGAGTTCCATAGACTCATATGTATAACTGCTCTCTAATTGAGATTCTGATTATTCTTAAACCTGGTATTCTTCTAACTTTTCCATTTCATTACATGGCATTACTAATCATCTAATTGCACAATATTACAATCTGGAAAGAGCCTATGAATCTTTTCTTTCCTACATCTATAACACCCATTCTATTCTTAACATTCGTCAGTTCTGCCTCCAAATACACAAGAAGTCTTCCCATTTTTACCTGTCTCTACTGTCATCACCAGCTTCAGTTATCATTATCTATGTCTTAGGATATTTCATAGCATTCCTGTTCCATTTTTCTCCCATGCCAATCCATTCTTCACATAGCATCAGGAGAGATCTTTTAAAAATAGAAATAAGATCACCTCTATTTCATACAAAACTCTTTCAGGGCTTCTTTCCTAGTGCTTTCAGAATGAAGTCCCAACTTCTCACTATGGCCTACAAAGCCCTGCATATCTGTCTAGTTTACTTGACTGGTCTCCTCTTTCTCTTTTCCAATGCTCCAGCCACACTGCCATCCTTTCTGCTTTGCAAATCATTTTACTGGTTGCTCCTTCTGTTTTTAATGTGGTTCTGTCAAATCTTGAAATTCTGCTTTATTCTTATCCTTAACTTCTTGGTCAAGTGTCCATCCTCATGGAGTTCACTCTAACCATCTTAGCTAAAGAAGCACCTTATCACCACCTTGTCACAATCTCTAGCTCAGTACTCTGTGTGTTTCTTTCACGGGTCTTATTACAATCTCTAGCAACTATCCCGGGGTTGCCAAAAAAATGTATACTAATTTTCAGTGATGTTATCTATGTATTACTTTTCAAAGTTGAATTGAATTATGGTAGCAATGTGTAGTATAATGTTTGCTCAAAAGATGGCATTAATCAAATGAATTCTAGAGTTACCATGTGATAGGCAGGGCAGTCAAAAAATGGCAGAAGCATGGTTATTGTTGAAGACGTGTAAGACCATTTGGAAATGGAATTTGAAATTCGAGAATGTTGTACATTCTCGACAACAACAATGTTGTCAACATCGTTGACAACAACAATGAAGTGACAACAGTGTTGTCAACAACAATGAAGTACAACAATGGAGGCACAAGTAAGCAACAGAAGCTCCAACATGCCTAACAATTTCACACATTCATGGTAAGTTTGAGATGCATGTAAATTGAAACAGCATGCACAAGTGATACAAGTGGACACTTTAATCAATGTTGCTCAAGCAGTAGTTTGCCATAATCAGAAGTGTCTGGACACTGATGGTGACCACTTTGAGCACCTCTTGTAATTGCAGAACTCAAACATGACTTGTGTTCATCTTTTGTTATCAGTATATATTGACTATTATAATTTTAATCCAGTTTTCTTTCTTAAATTGTGTATACTTTTTTTGGCACTCTGTATGTATGTAGTTTATATATACCTGAATGTTAACAATTTAAGCAGTAAGCTATATTTACCTTGTTAATTTTAGTTCCCATTATAGTTCTTGGCACATAAGTAGATGCTCAATAAATTTTTTTTTAAGATTTATTTTTATTGTTTTTGACAGAGAGAGAGAGAGAGAGATACAGAGACAGAGAGAAGGGGGAGGGCCCCAGAACAGTCTCTATAGTTGCACATCATTGGTTTTTCCACATAGTTTCATTCCACAGGTGGGCGTGGGGCTGCACAGGGCAGGAACTGGGCCAGGGTCTCACCCTGGTGAGAACCGAACTGGGGGCACTCTCCAGTTCAGCATGTGGGTCCGCACAGATGGGGCTGGGATTTGATCCTCAGTCCCCAGGGCTGCAAAGTGAGTGCTTAACCCTCAGAGCCATCCTGGCTTCCCCATCAATAAATTTTTGTTAAGCAAACAAATAGAAGAAAGTGAACAAAAATAACAAAGAATTGTCTAAAGCCCACGTAAACAGAAAATAACAAAAAACTGTCTAAAGCCCAAGTAGAGAAAGTATGAGCGGTTCATGAGCACTGCTTAGGGCACCTAATCATTTCTTCAGGGGAAGAGAAGTCTAAGGCCTACTTATTTCCCTGACTACAACTTACACACCAAACTTTACTTCAAAGAACACTCCAATGTACCCATAGGCCTAACTATACCACTTAGAGTAAGTCTGTGTCTACATGTGTTAAATAGTTATATGCACATACCATATATATATGTGTGTGTGTGTGTGTGTGTATATACACACACACACACACACACATATATTAAATAAACACACTCAAACTTAGACACACCACAACAGCATGTATTATTTTATGATTGCTTGGGAATGCTGTTCTTAATTGCTTTTCACAAGTTAAAGATTCTGATTGAGGTCTAAGCATCACATGTCTATTTCTCTAAATTAAAAGTTTACTTTTACATATTTAATTTCAGCAAGATGATGTCTCAGAGAAGTTGAGAGCCATGGCAGAAGCTTTTATGGACTTCTTACAATAAATAAAATCCAGGTATTCTTCCTATTTTTATTTTTTTATTTTTTGTCATTAGAGATATTGTAGCACTGATCTTCCACACTATAGAGATACATGAGAGCTGTTCAGAAAGTATCCAGCTGTGCAACTGTTCTAGTTATACTGACAATGGCTGGATTTTTTTCCCAGACAGCTGTTGTATGTTCACATGAATATGTATGTTTCATATGTATATCAAATTTTAATAAGTAACAAAACATGAGCTCTATCTGAGAAATAGATATTAGCAAATATCCTTGTTAATGAGAAAAAAGACAGCACTTCAAATGTTTGATGTATAAATTATTTCAAAGAAGAAATGGGTTTTCATAAAATAAGCCCAGCCCAACCCTGATATATAAATTCACAGCATTCAAAATAATCCATATTATGAGCAGTTTGTTACAAGAAGGACAGGTCAAGGGGCAGAACATCAGAGAGGGCCACAGCATGCCAGGCTGCCCCTCCAGTCCTTTGAATCAGCAGCTCATCATAAATACAACCATCATAACAGGTGATTTGGGTCATAATGATATGAGTAAGATACAGGAAAGCCTCTAGAAGTCTGATCTCTCTAAAGTCCAAGTTACTTATTTACCTGGAGGTACAGCAAGTTATCTGGAAACATGATGCCTACATTGAAATGTGAACTGTACAGCTTAAGGCTGTAGTGAATGTGGGCACACACATTGGTTAGGCTGTTTTTCTAAAATAAAAAGCCAAAACCTAACAGGAATAGTAATAATAAAGTGCTTAGGGTATGTGATCTGGATGTTGCCTACCTCTCCCAACTTATTTAAATTTACCCTTGCCTATTACATTTCAGACACACTGTTCTCTTTTGTGTGTGTGTGTGTGTTGTGTTGTAGAGTTTGATTATGAAATCCTTGAGAATTTACAGAATGTGATGCAGTTTCAAAGAGAAATAGGAACCAACTGACACACTAGGGTAGTGATTAGGGCAGAAGAGGATGGGGCTGAGGGAAAGAATAAAGAGAAACTTGACTCTATAGGTTTTAAATCAACAACAATAATAACAAGAGCCAATGCTTAGGCAGTGCTTGCTATGTTCCAATCACTCTAAGTGCTTGCCCTTAATACAGACTAATGAGGTAAGTAAAATCATTATACTCATTTAAAATTAAGGAAACTGAGGGGATGCTGGGATAGTTCAGCACGTTGAGCGCTTGCCTTGCAACTTCAAGGTATGATGATGAAAGTCTCTGCCCTGGCCTGTGCAAACCCATATGCTGAACTTCAGCACAACTGGTAATCCCCGAGATGGCTCAGTGCTAAAGGTTCCCACCTACCATGTAGGAGGCCCCCAGTTCAGTTTCTGCCTTGTGTAGCCTCACGTTCACCTGTGTGGAATAAAACCATATCACAACTATGAAGACTGCTCTGGGCCCTCCCCCTTCTCTCTCTCTCTCTCTCTCTCTCTCACTTTCTCTCAAACAATAAAATAAATCCTTAAATAAATAAAATTGAGGAAACTGAGGATCAAGAGTATTAGTGACTTTTCAAAGATACATGTGCATCAAGTCATGAACATTCTCACTCTCTACACACACACACACACACAATTCATTAATTTGGAGATCGTACTTGAATTAGTTTTAATGGTAGTTTTTGAAAATAACTATGTTGGTAAACAGGGTCTGACAATTAAGTTCACGAACTCATCCTAGAAAAGTGCTACATACCTCATTGGTGAATATCATGATGGTAACCTTCAAAATACTCCCCTTGAAAAGCCAAGCACCAATGCCAGCACCTAGTCCACACTTCAAAGCAATTTTGGGACTCTTTTTCTGGAATGACCATCAGAGCTGTCATCGTATTAACCTTAATGTCCTGAATGTCATCAAAATGTATCCCTTTCAATATTTTTGTTATCTTCAGGTAAAAAAAAAAATCTTTGGGGGCCAGATCAGGTGAGTAGAAAGTTATTTGTTTATTGGCTAAAAACTCCCTCACAGACAGTGTCATGTGAGCTGGTGAATTGTCATGATGCAAAAGACACGGGTTGTTAGCGAAAATTTCAGGTTTTTTTCATCTTTTCCATGCAGCCTTTTCAGCACTTGCAGTCAACTTGGTTGACTGTCCAGTTGGTACAAATTCATAATAAACAACCCCTCTGATGTTAAAAGAAAAAAGGTTAGGAACATCGTTTTGACTCTTGATTTGGACTGATGGAACTTTTTTGGTCATGGAGAATTGGCTAATTTCCACTGTGTTCTTGGGCGCTTTGTTTCAGGGGTATATTGGCACACCCATGTTTTGTCATCAGTGATACTATAGTCTAAAACATTGTCTTGCCTCTCCAAAAGGTCTTGGCAAACTTTGACTTTCCTTTGCTTTTGTTCATCAGTGCGTTCCGTGAGGAGCATTTCTGTACACCCCTTTATCATGCCAAGATTTTCAGTTAAAATTTTTCTGTTTTTCTATTGATGTTTACTTCTTCTACTATGCTTCTCACAAGCAGCCAACAATTTTGACACACAGTTCAACAAATTTTTGCAATGTTTTATTTAGTTCTGTTTGTTACATGCTGCCCTGACCTCTCTTCATCAGTGATGCTTTCTCTCACCTCAGAAAAATAATCCATTTGTACACTGCTATCTTCTTCATGGCACTATCCCCATAAACTTAGACCAAGATGTCCCTGATGTCACTCCCACTCTTGCCAATTTTAACAAGAAATTGAATGTTTGTTTGTTGCTCTAATTCAAGCTCTCATGATGACACACAAACACATGCAACAGTAATTATGAATGACACTCAGCAAGACACCATCACATGTTGACACAAACACAGCTATGAGACACTGATACACCAAGGTTATGAAATCTTACTGAGTTTATTGTACAGTAGTGGCAACATAAGCACATAATGGCAGGTTCATGAACTTAACTGTCAGACCTCGTAGTAGAATAAGTTGAATGAAAATATAAAAATATTATAAATATTTTAAAGTATAAACAGTTAGGTTATGATTCTGGATCTCCCACTACTTGTATTACTGAGGCAGTTACTTTATATCTTTGGTTTATAGCTTTCTTAGCTCCAAGTGGATAGAGTTGAATTCTACAATCTTAAGGTTTACTGGTTAATTTTATTTGTCGATTTAATTGGGCCACAAGGTACCCAGATATTTGGTTGAACGTTATTCTGTTTGTGTCTGTGAAAGTGTTTCTGAGTGAGATTAACAACTGAATTGATTAACTGAGTAAAACAGATTGCCCTGCAGAATGTGGGTGGACCTCTTCCAATTGGTTGAAGATCTGAATAGAATAGAAAGGCTGAGTAAGAGAGAATTTGCTCTTTCTGTTTAACTGTCCTTATGCTGGGACACCGATCTTCTTCAGCTTTAGGACTTAAACTTGGACTGAAATTTACACCATTGACTCTCTTGTTTCTCAGGCATTCAAACTCATACTGGAACCATACCTTTGGTTTTTCTTGGTCTTCTAGCCTACCTAACTGTGTGAGCCAATCCCTTTCAGTTAATTATCTATCTGTCTGTCTATCTATCTATCTATCTATCTATCTATCTATCTATCTATCTATCTATTATCTATATATCATCTATGATCTCTTATTTATGTTTTTTTGGAGAACTCTGACTAATGCAACTATCAAATAATACTGACAATCTTTGATAACAAAGAGTTTTAAAATATATATTATGATTGAACGCTTCCTACATCTTCCTTATTTGTGTAGAAAGTTTTGGCTTTTATTCTATAGACATGAAGGTAAAAACATATGGTGTGGGGATATAGCAGAGTAGACTATGATTACCAAATTGAAAGAATATTTATCAAAAACATCTAAGAGTCAGTTTATCTTTTGTCCACATTGTGAACAGAATATTTGTACAAATGAAATAACTATCCTTCAACTTTAGCTCCTTTGTCTGTTAGCAAAGAAAAAATATGAAGTTACATGGAGTTCTCATTGAAACAAAATGAATAATAATGCTAAAATAATTATTGAAGGGGGAGCCAGGATGGCTCAGTGGGTTAAGTGCTCACTTTGCAGCCCCAGGGACCGAGGATCAAATCCCAGCCTCAGCCTGTATGGACCCATATGCTGAACTGGGGTGTGCTTCCCATGTGGGAGATCCCCTGGTTTGGCCTCTGGTTTGAGGGGGAGTGCCTCCCATGTGGAAGGCCCCCAGCCCAGTTCTTGCCCTGCACGGCTCCCACACAAAACCATATCTAAAAACTGATGATGTACAACTATGGAGCATGTTCTGAGCCCTCCCCATTCTGTCTGTCTCTCTCTCTGTCCCTCTCTGTCTCTGTCAAAAATAATAAAATCTTTAAAAAAAGAGTTATTGAATTACTCATAAAATACAAGCAACAGGAGCTTAAAACAGCTGTCTTTGCAAACATAATTTAATTAATACAACTTTATGAAGAGTAGTATTTTAACAGATATCTTTTCTATTTTTTTTTTATTGTTAAATTTATTGGGGTGACATTGATTGGCAACAACTACATAGTTTCCAGGTGTACAACCTACATTACATAGTCTATGTATTGCATTATGTGCTCACCACCCAGAATCAGCCCTTCCTCCATCACCATATATATATCTGGTGCCCACTTCCAACAGATGTCCTTTCATGATTCATACAATACCGTTTCATTTACTCCATTTAGGCAATGATGAGCAAATTACATGGAGAAGAGCTGTGTAGAAGTCACATTTTGTGAGATTTTAATCGATACATAGTTATAGGAATTAGGTAAGTGATATAACAGTTAAAATGGCTTTGTATATTAATGGCAATTAGAGGGCTGTGAATTTGTAATTAGTTGCAAATGTATTAATTTTTGTAAATATTCTGCTAGTTAATAATTTAAAAACAAGGCATTTTCAAGTAATGGAATTTTACAGTTTATGTTTTCTTATCTTTCCCAATTTACACATGCATTTTACCAAACTCAGAGCAAGGTAGCTTCCCATTTGAGATCATAAAGCTATTGGGAGACATAGGATTACACCCAGGTTTTCACACTCCCATGCCAGGAATCCTTCTCTTTGCTTGCAACATTTATAATTAATGTCTATACTTTGAGATATATTAGAAATTTCTTATTTAAAAAAAAATTAGGCCTGAAATGGCAATATGCATGTAACTTTTGGTCTACATATGTCAGAATGACCTACTTCAACTCATGAGAATGAAAGAGTGTTTAAGTAAATTATCATGTAGATATGTAGGCTTGATTTAAATTATATTCCTTTATAGAGTAAAAGCCTTATTTAGGAAGGCTAAACAGTTAATTTGTCTTTGAAACTAAAATTGGAAAGAATATCATGTCTTACAAAAGTAAATTTCTGACTGGGGGTCATGCTGCCTGCCTATGTACCAAAGGGAATGTTCATGCTAATTGCTATGTTGTCCTCACAATTTCTGCAGCATCCCTGTAGAATTCATCAATTCAGCACCTCCTTCTGGCTAATAAAATCCAAAGGCTGACTCTGGGCATGGGGAATTAGCACCTTTAAATCACACAGATAAGAATATTGGTGCAATAACTGAAAGAGGCATCCTTTAAGGATGCCAGGTCAATACCAAGTTCAAATGTCAGAGTTTGTTACTAAATCTACATGGAAACATCAGGAAGAAGCAGTAAATTCAAGTAGATAGAGGCTAACAGGTATTGCACAAATATGAGGCTTGAAGCTTGTGGTAGGAAGCTATATGGAAGATTTCACTGGGCCACTGGATAGAAACTTTTTATACAGATCTTATGGACTCGAATGCAAAAATTTGGGGGTCATGCCAAGACAGTAATGTCCATGGGGAAAAAGAGTGAGATCATGCTGAAGTAAAATGAGGAAAAGATAGTGTCTGACTAAAGAGAGATTTTCTATTATGTCCTCTCACCTATCAGAAGAGAGAGCAGTTTCTTCTTTCTATGTGTAATTAGGTCATTTATATGTATTTGATACAGAAACATTATAGCATTGACAATTATTCTAGAGGGCTATTAGTCATCCCTCTTCCTGACTGTTGCTAAACTGCATGCAAGTGCATGTGCTTAAATGCACGATAGGGACTAGGGTAAGAGGCATATAGGGTGCAAAATATAAGGAAGTACCTTACTGTTAGGGTTGAATTGAGGTCGAATAGTTGGCATTTTAGAAATTAGAGATTAAAATCAGATAGTTGAGATGCATTGAGTGCATTTCTATGTTTCCTGCCCTCAGTGTCCCTCTTGCCTCTTCAGTTAGGATTATATGTTTTAGCATTTGAAGATTCCTCATGCTATTCACTTACATAAGCATTAAACTTATCCATTTACATAAGAACTAAACTTACACATACTTCATAGCAATGCTACATACATGTCTATATGGTTCTTTACAAGGAAGTTTGACTAAGACCACATAGCAAGTTAACAACGGAAATGAGATTGGAACCAGTCTGCTTCTTTCTTGGTTTCCTGTTTCCACGATACCACCCATTTGCCTGCATATCCAAAGACAGACTGTTGACAGACTTGACAAATGTGTGAGCATGCTGAGAATCACAGGTCATAGCATTAGTGTTTGTAAAAACTGAAGTTTTGGGAAACCGGGATGGCTCAGCAGGTTAAGCGCTCACTTTGCAGCCCCGGGAACTAAGGATGGAATCCCGGCCCCAGCCCGTCTGCAGACCCATACACTAAACTGGGGTGTGCTCCTGGTTCAGTTCTCATTGGGGCAAGTTTCCCAGCCAAGTTCCCACCCTGTGTGGCCCCGGTCCACCTGTGTGGAACGAATGTAGAAAAAATTGATGATGTACAACTATGGAGACTGCTCTGGACCCTCCCCCTTCTCTTTGTCTCACTCTCTCTGTCTCTGTCAAAAAACAATAAAATAAATCTTTAAAAAAATAAAGCTAGTTTTTTAAAAGAAACAAGTTATTGTGAAAATATCAAAAAATAGTATAGAGAAAAAAATAAAGAACATTAACATTTTAGCTAAAAAACAGCAACTAATACTTTATGTATCTCTCTCCAGGTTTATTTCTAACATATAAACAAGATATTAAATATTTTTTATCATTATTCCTTTTTAAAAGAAATATGCTTATATTCTGTATATTGCCCACCCCAATTTTTTTCACATAATATACAAAGGGTGTCAGAAATAGAGGCATTTGTGGCTGGATTTGTTCCAGACAGCTCTCATATGATCTCATTTTTCTCAGTCAAAATAAGCACTCGTCATATCATTATATAAACATTGTAAAATCTATTTAATTAGTCCTTATCAATTGACATGTATGTTGTTTCTGTTTATTCTACAACATTCTTCATGCACTTTTCTTTTTTAAAAGATTTGTTTTAATTATTTTTGACAGAGAGAGAGAGACAAAGGGGAGGGGGGGCAGAGCAGTCTCCATAGTTGCACATCATTAATTTTCTACATAGTTTTCATTCCACAGGTGGGAGCAGGGCTGCACAGGGCAGGAACCAGCCAGGGGTCTTCACATGGGAGGCACACCCTGGTGATATCTGAACTGGAGGCATATCCCAGTTCAGTACATGGGTCCACATGGGCCGGGGCCAGAATTCGATCCTTGGACCCTGGGGCTATAAGACAAGTGCTCAACCCACTGAGCCATTCCGGCATCCCCGTTCCTCATGCACTTCTTATGTCACTTTTTGAGAATTTATAGAATGAGAATTATTAGGTCAAAATCTATGATTTTTTAAAATATAGGTCTACTTTGGGTTCCTATACCTTTTTTTCTTCTTAAATTAGTTTCATGTGTACAATGAAACATAATACTTAGACATTTGCAGACCTTGTATAGTGATAACCCTAACAGGTCTATTTTCCATTTGATACCTTAGATAGATATTATAATACCATTGGCTATATTTCCTGTACTGTGCTCTATATCCTGTGTACATATATATTTTTAAGTAATAGTTGATGTTCAACATTATTTTATATTTTCAGGTGTAAAACACAGTGGGTAGGCATCTATATAATTTATGAAGTGCTTCCCTTAATGGGTCCAATTTTGAAGGACTTTTGATAATTTTGCCAAATTGCACTCCAGGAAGGTTGTAAAACGAGAATTTCCACCAGCAGTTTGTGTGGAGCTGATTGCCTTTTCATGGGACTAACACTTTTCTGTATCTTAAATAAGCTCATTCATTTCAATTTCTAGTATCACCCTATGTCATTTTTTGCTTTTATTCCTAGAGTCATAAAATTGATTAATTCAGCCACTCATCTATTTTTCAAAAACTTATTGTGCACGTAGCAAGTTTTAAGTATAAGAAAAACTGTGAATAAGGTAGAGTCTTCTCCCTCAAAAATTATCAAAATTTGACAAATATCAACTAAACTGAGGCACTAGTTTTAAGCCTCATAACAACCAAACTAGATATCATTATTTTTTATTCTTATTTATTTATTTGTTGTTAAATTTATTGGAGTAACATTGATAGATAACAATTACATTGTTTCCAGGTGTACAGGTCTACATTACGTTGTCTATACATTGCATTATGTGCTCACTCAGAATCAGCTCACTTTCCATCACCATATATTTGATGCCCCCTCTCTTCTCACCACCCCCATGTCTCCCACCCACCTCCCCTCTTACCCTCAGGTAACCACTAAACTATTGACTGTGTCCATGTGTTTTTGTTTTTTTGTTACTTTCAGTTTTATATTCCACCTATGAGTGAGGTGATATGTTTCTCGATTCTTTCAGTTTGACTTATTTCACTTAATAAGATGTTTTCAAGGTCCGTCCATGTTGTCACAAATTGCTGTATATCATCTTCTTTTATTGCTGAGTAGTATTCCATTGTATAAATGTATCACAACTTCTTTATCCAGTCATCTATGAAAGGACACTTCAGTTGTTTCCACAACTTGGCCACGGTGAACAGTACTGTAATGAACATTTGGGTACATATATCTGTGAGAATTAAGGTTTTCAGGTTTTTTGGGTAGATACCCAGGAGAGGGGTTGCTGGGTCATATGGCAATTCCATTACTAGTTTTTTGAGGTATCTCCACACTGCCTTCCATAGTGGTTGTACCAATTTACATTCCCACAAGCAGTGTATGAGGGCTCCTTTTTCTCCACAGCCTCTCCAGAACTTGTTATTCCTTGTCTTGTTGATTATAGCTATTCTAACATGTGTGAGGTGGTATCTCGTTGTAGTTTTAATTTGCATTTCCTTAATTGCTAGTGATGTTGAGCATTTTTTCATGTATCTGTTGGCTGTATGTCTTCAGGAGAGACGTGTCTGTTTCAGTCCTCTGCCCATTTTTTAATTGGATTATTTGTTTTGTTGTTGTTGAGTTGTATGAGTTCTTTATATATTTTAGATATTAGCCCCTTATCAGAGGCATTGTTTACATATATTTTCTCCCATTCAGTTGGTTTCCTTTTTACTTTGCTGATGGTTTCCTTTGCTGTGTAGAAGCTTTTTAGTTTGATATAGCCCCATTCCTTTATTTTTGCTTTTACTTCCCTTGCCTTTGGGGTCAAGTTCATAAAGTGCTCTATGAGCCCAAGGTCTATAAGTTTAGTACCAATGCCTTTTTCTATGCACCTTATTGTTTTGGGTCTTATTTGGAGGTCTTTAATCCACTTTGAATTAGTTTTGGTCTATGGTGACAGTTCACAGTCCACATTCATCCTTTTGCATGTGATTTTAAGATATTATTATTGTTTCCACTGTTTAGATGACAAAAATGAGGTTCATTGTTCAAGATCACATAGCTTATAAACAGTGAAGTTGAGATCCAAATTCTGGTAGTTAGACTATAGATGCTATGCTGTTATGCTGTTAACCCTTTTGTTACAATGTCTAAGTGAAATACATAAATAGTTCTAACATTAGAAAAATATGTGGTAAGATAGTATGTGTAGATTCTGGTCAGAAAGTTAAATATAATTGTTCCAAAGAAAAAAATTCTTTATGTTGTAATAAATACGTAGATAGACCCTGAAGTGTTGATGTGGTCTCTGTCCTGGCCAAGTAGTAGCACTGAACCTGTAGTTCTGGCTTTTACCAGGTCTGGCAGATTTCAAACACCACAGGCCTGAGTTGACCAATCAACTGCAGACATCACTTCGTGAGAGATGAGGAAGAAACTGGGAGACTACCTCCACTCACTTGCCTCCTAATCTTACTGTGTGTATATTCCTGGCAATACTTGATAGCCTGTTTGGGAGTCATCTGACATGAAAACAATCTTGAACAATCTTGAGGCTGAGTCATCACTCTTTCCAGTTTTTGAATCTGAATTAGAATTTGTCATATATCACTCTTTCTATTAGAAAACAATCATAATGAAAAATACTGTAATAATTCAAAAAAGAGTTAAGGTGATCAGAGAGGATTCGACTACATTTCTTGATGGGAAGAACCGTAATGGGCAGAACTTCAGTTTGTAAAGGAATGAGATAAACATTTCAGTAGAATTCTAACAAGAGGCGTTGTATGGATATAAAAAGAGGGTGTTATGCTGGGGGGTGATAAGAAATCCAGTTTGACCATAGGTATTGACATACATATATAGAGTGTAAATTGATTTAAAAAAAATAAACAAGCAATAAAGACTAGGCACAATTATTAAGACCCTCAATTGCTAAGCCGTGGAGTTTAATTTTGATTTTGTAGGTTCCACGGAACCACTAAAAGTAAAACTATTCAGCATAGCAATAATAGTCTTCTATAAGGAATCTCCAGACTGGATAAAGCCGGGGCACAAAGCAGTGATATGGAAGAAAAGGTAGTAGAAAACACCCAATCAGAATAATAAAAAAGAAAAAAGATTCCCCCCAAAATAAAGGTAGAGCATGCCAGCATAGCTCAGTGGTTGAGCACTTGCCTTGCAATCATGAGGTTCAGGGTTTGAATCCTGGCCCCGGCTGGTACAAACCCCATGTGTTGAACTGAGGCACAACTGGTAACCAATGGGATGGCTTGGTAGTGAAAGTTCAGGCCTCCCATGTGGGAGGCCCCCAGTTCAGTTCCCACCCAGCATGGCCAAACATCCACCTGTGTGGAATGAAACCATGTCACAACTAATGATATACAACCATGGAGACTGCTATGGGTCCTTCCCCCTTCTTTCTCTTTCTCTCTCTCTTTCTTTCTCCATCTCTCAAACAATAAAATAAAATCTTTAAAAAATAAAAAATATTTAGGATCCCTCTGGGACAACATCAAGTGTACCAACATTCATATTAGAATGTTGGGGTAACAGAAGAGGCAGAGAAACAGCAAACATGGAAAACTTATTTGAAGAAATAATGACTTCCATAACCTGGCAAAGGAAACACTCATACAAGTCCAGGAAGCACAGAGAATACCCAGATGAACCCAAACAGCCCCACAGCAAGACACATCATAATTAAAATAGCAAAAGTTAAAGACAGAGAATATTCTAAAAGCAGCAAGAGAAAGGCAAGTAGTAACTTATAAGGGAGCATCCATATGACTCTCAGCTGATTTCTCATCAGAAAACTTGCAGGCCTGAAGGGACTGGCAGAAAATATTCAATGTGATAAAAACGAAGAATCCACAACCAAGATTAATGTATCCAGTAAAGCTACCATTCAAAATTGAAGGACTGATGAAGAGCTTCTCAAACAAAAAAAAGTTAAAGAAGTTCATCACCACCAACCAGTACTACGAAGAATGTTAGAAGAACTTCTTTAAAATGGAGGTGGAGGGGGGAAGCAAAAATTATGAACAATAAAATGGCAATCACTGTACTATATATCTATCAACAGTTACTTGGAAGTTATATGGGTTAAAAGTCCCAGTCAAAAGACATGGAGGGTACTGCACTGAGTGGAGGGTCAAAAAGAGGAAAACAGATGCAAGTTGACTTCACTTACAGGTGAAATCCAAAGAAGAAAATAAACAAGAGAAACAGGAACAAATTCATTGATATAGAAAACATTTGCTTTATTGCCAAATAGGAGGAGAGTTGGGGGAGTTGGTAAGATAAGGGGAAGGGATTGGGAAGTTTAGTTTAGTTGTTACAAAGCAATAGTTATGGAGCTGTAAGGTATAATATGGGAATATAGTCAATAATATTGCAGGAACTTTGTGTGAGATCAGATCAGGACTATATTTGTTGGGGTGATGGGAGAAGAGCTATAGAGGTGGGTGAGAAAGGAGAAGAAATTGAGAAGTATATATACATAGTCACAGGGATGTAAAGTGCATAATAGGGCATACAGCCAATAACATTGCAATAACTATACATAGCAGGGGTGGCCAAGAAGTCGACCGCGGTCCACCGGTCGATCGCTAGGCCAATTTTGGTTGATCGTCGATCGCTCGCAATGTCTGGGGTGGAATTCCGTGTACCATGGACTTTGAAGCGATTGTAGAAGACATAACTTTCTAGCAATAGTTTAATGCATTCTGGGAATTTGCCAAGGTCATAAATTCCTAGAATTCTGACAGCCTGACACTGTGATCTCTGCCCACCAGACAATACATTTTGACTTATGTGTTACACTTGTCACCGGACGCAACGCGTGAACGCAACAGTTACGACTCCACTCAGCGAAGAACACAGTCAGTTAGCTTGAATATTTGGTAGTGTCATATGGTAGCTTCTTTTCTTTTGTATTAACAGTATTATTATCAATCAATATTATTTATCCTCGGTGACCACGTTGAGTTTCAATTTTTCTTCTGTTTAAAATGTAAGTACCATTTCTTTGTTTTAAATTAAATTGCTTTTCTTATCTATCTATTTACTTGATAAGTGAGCATTCTTGGGAACAGATCTCTAAACTGCGGTCATTACACTGAGAGAAAAATAAGGGACAGTATTACAAATATATTAGAAATAACAATATTTTATTGAAATTAAGAAGTCAGTATTGTAAACCGTAATAAATATATTGTAACTTTAACATACTTCTTGTAAATTTGAATATATCTATATTAGATTTTAATATACTTGTATTGTTGTCCCCGATCATAATATGCAGTATTGTTATTATTTCTCTCAATGTAATGGAGATAATTGCCGCAGTTCATGAGTTTTTGAATTTTCTAGGAA
>PVKE010012196.1:0-38771 GCA_004027555.1 Craseonycteris thonglongyai
TATTGAGAACATCATAAAAGCTCATTTTTGTTATTTCTTTAATAATAAGTTTATTTATAGTAACTTATTTTGATTTTCCATTTCAGTGTATCAATTCCTGATTTTGTACTCTCATTGCTTCTTTCTGATGTTCTTGGATTTATTTTGTGATGTGTTACTTAAGCAGAATGTTTAGATCATTCATGTTATTATTTAGTTGAAATAGATGTTAAAGCATTTGTTAATATAAATTATTTGTTCTTATTATCAGATTAGCCAAAAATTTTAAAATGTGAGACCCATTTTTATTGTTTTCTTTTCTAATGAAGATGCAAGTTCTATCTGAATTTTTAATTTAATGTAATAATTATAACAGATATTATACTAAAATTATATTAAGTGAATTATCTTTTTTTTAATATATATTTTTATTTATTTATTTATTTATGACAGAGAGAGAGATACAGAGACAGAGACAGAGAGAGAGCTGAACTGGGGGAGCTCCTAGTTCAGCATATGGTTCTGCAAAGGCCGGAGCCGGGATTCGATCCCCGATCCCCGGTTCTGCAAAGTGAGCACCCAACCCACTGAGCCATACCGGCTTCCTAAGTGAATTATCTTAAAAATAACTTTCAATTGATTGGGCTTCCACATTGATTTAATATATTTTGTTACACTGTTTATCTTTTCTTGTAGTAACCTTTCTATTTGGTGATTTTTTTTTTGTACTTTTAAAATAAAATATTCTCTTGTTAATTTTAGTTCTGACTCTTGACTCAGAGAGACAGAATTTTGTTAGAGTTACTTTTTTTGTTTGTTTCTATTATATCATGGTTATTGCATTTATAAATTTTTGGCTTCCTAAAAAAATAATTATTCATAAAAATATATTTATTTTTATGTTCTAGTATTTTTTATTTATTTATTTATTATTATTTTTTAAAGATTTTTTTTATTGTTTTTGACAGAGAGAGACAGACAGAGAGAGATAGAGAGAATGGGGAGGGCCCAGAGAAATCTCTATAGTTGACAGCTTCACTTTTCCATATAGTTTTCACTCCATAGGTGGTGCATTCATATTATTTTTCCTTAAAATTTGAAAACTTTATGTTCAAATAGCTTGATGAGGGCACTAAATTTTTAAGGTGATATAAACTTGGGAGTTGAGGGCTGCATTTGAATAAATGAAGTTTGGCCTGTATTCCCAGAGAATTAATGCACTTTGGTCAGTGTAAGGGCAAAAGAGAGAAGCTGAAACATGAAAAGAAGAACCAATCAATAAGGGGCCTTCATATTTAACTTTTTATTTTCTGGCTATAGTCTAGGTGGGACCTTAAATTTCTCCCTGCCATTGAGAAATGAGAGATACTCTTATCTGTAGAGTATGTGGCTTCTGTAGATAAAGTTAACTAACACTTGTTAAGAATAAATGGAACAACCTGAAATACAGAATTTAGATCTAAACTGAAATCACCAGGTAAAGTTAATATATTATAAAGTGATTAACTTGAACTAGCAGTTTTCTTAATGCAAAGAGAGGAAGTGCGAAGATTTTGGAGTATATTTTAGAAGAAAGCTCAGGAATTTCTGGTGTAATAATTTGGGGAGTTGAGGACATACAATGAATTAAGGAGCATTACTAGTTTTTACCTTGAGAAACTGAGTGGTTTAGTGGTGCCACTTATAGCAATTAATGAGGGAAAACCAAATTGTTATGATTGATAATTCTTAATGTGTGGTTTATTTTTACATGCTTGTTAGATATCCATTATCTCAGGCAGTCAGGCAAATACATGAGTTCAGTGAGATCAATACCAGAAATATTAGTATAGGAGCTATCAACATATGAGCAAAATATGAAACTTTAGGAATAGATGTCTTAGAGGGAAAGTACATATCATATTGATAAGCAGGAGCCCACGACTGAGCTATGCTGTAGAACAGGGGTGTCCAATCTTTTGTCTTCCCAGGTCCACATTGGAAGAATTGTCTTGAGCCACATATAAAATACACTAACACTAACAATAACTGATGAACTAAAAAAAAAGTCTCAAAAGGAAATCTAACATTTTAAGTATTTGTGTTGGGCTTCATTCAAAGCCACCGTGGGCCACAGGTTGGACATGCCTGCTATAGAGCAAACTGTGGATATTGATACACGGTAGTTATTTAGATAAGGGAAAAGTAATTTAGAAAAGTGTGGTGTCATAGTAGCCAAAAGACTAAAGTGTTTTAAGAAAGAAATTGTGGTTGCCTGTGACAAATACCTGAAGATATAATGCCTAAAATATGAGGAGTGAGAAATGATTTATTTGACACCAGGACGATTGTCAATGACCTCTGTCTTGGCATTTCAGATGCAATTTGCCAAGACCTGTGTCTTGGGGATGAGCTAAGAAAAAAAAAAAAAGCTTTGAAGGAAATTAGATAAATGGCTAGATAACTGGCATAAGATGAATCATTGAAGGCTTTTTAACTTCAACTAAGTTAAAAAGCCTTTAATGATTTGTCTAAGATGCTGGACCATGTTTGCATGCTGCTGGTAATGATTAACACAGAGAAAAGTTCTATTTCATAATGCCAAAGATAATGATTAGCCACATAGGAAAAGTCCATGAGAATGAGTAGGATCTGATATTTAGAGCATAATTATTGGCAAGAGGAATAACAAGTCCATTGAAAAAGAGAAATATGAAGAATATGAGTTCAGACATTTGTGCATGTTATACAAACTTTTCCTCTTTAAGATTCAACTCAGAAGTCAACTCCTTTAAAATATTTTGCTTATCTCTCTACCCCAAATGAGAAACTCCATCATCTCTTATTCTGTTCTCCAAAAATACTACTTTCATTTTAGAATTTACTACATTTCTACGTTTATTTATTTTTTCCCAGAAATCTGTGAGGATTTCTGGAGCATTTATTCCTTCTAGAAATATTTACTGAATATTTAATATATGCAAAGCATTGTTTTATGTATACGGAACTGTAATGAATAAGATAGAGAGGGTCCCTGATCTTATCAGGCCCTTGTTATATTTTGAAAAATGATTTATAAATACCAAAACGACTAACTAATTAAAATTTATATCAGAAGCTAAAATATGTGCTACTACTACTAATAGCAAATCCATGCCATGTTCACACTATGAAAAATGCTGTTCTAATTGACAAAAATGTGAACTAACAATTTTTCTTCAGGATATAAAACAATAATGTGGTGTAGGCTGACTGAGATGAACATGAAATGTGGTACAACACCACCTAATTACACTAGAACTGTTGACAAAAGATCACTTGTAGTTACAAGGAAGCATTAAATGAAATATGGAGAAGGAAGGAGACAAGGTTGAAAGGGAAGGAAAAAGAAAGAGAAGGAGCAAGAAAGAGTGGGAAGGAGAGAAATAGATGATGGATCCTAATATTAACAAACTTTACGTGCATTACTATATTGTAATTAAAGGGAGGTCTACAACCTAGAAAACTTGTTTTGATCTCGTGTTGTGTGTAAAGGGCAATTAGGTGATATTAGCCAGAGATTTATACAATTTTTTTCCTGACTAGTCCCAGAAAGTTGAGTTAAAATATTCACATTAAGGAGCCGAGATTCTTATTATCAGTTGCAGAATCATGCAAGTACATTTGAAGGTCAAATATGCTCACTTAAAATGCCTACTAGAACATTACATGGGAATGATCCTGACTTATTTGGATTATTAGGGATAAAAGCTACTGACTCATAACAATTCAGAAACATCTCAGAAAGAGTTTTAACTAGTAACACATACTCAAAATTTCTCCTCATTTGTCTGTAGGTGGTTTGATGGCTATACTTAGGGAAGAATTAATAGAAACTTAGATTTTTGTTTAGGAAATCATTTTAAAAGTTCCTGTGAGCCCAATTTGGACTCAATGTTTGATTGAATTCAATTACTTAGGGGTATAATATGACATCTCTAGATTTTGCTAGCTATATGCTGTATCTTTCTTAGTCTCTCTGGTACTTCAAACATGCAATAACTTCTAGGGAATGGCTCATGTTAATCTATAACAAACTTCCTAACAATTTCAGATTCTCCTAATTTAGTAGGACAAAATCACTTGTCATCTTTCTCTCTTCTAAAAAGTGTCTTTCAAACTTTTGTCACTTTCATCTAGCTCACTACCTCACCACCTGATTCTCAGAAGACCCAATCACCCATTTCATGTGGGTAATAGAATTCATCAGGCAGGATTAATCTGAACCTCTGCCTCCTCCTACTGTCAGTAATCACATGTAAAATAATCCTGGACTTTTCCTCTTCAGTTGATGTTTCTCTCTGGCATGATCAATTCCTACTGCTGAAGGGGCTGCATCTCTTATTTTTCCATTGTATCAGCTATCGAGTCTTGTGTAACCAACAAATCCAAAGTCTAATGCTTAAAACAATGACCATTTATTTCACTCATAATTTTGCAGGTCAGCAATTGAGGCTGGTCTCAGGTGGGTAGTCTTGCTTATCTAGGTCTCATCACTCATATATTTTCTATTAACTGGAGTGTAATAGCTGGGGCTGGCTAGCTTTTTGATTTCCCGTCTGAGAAGTCTGAGATAAATGAGGACTCTCTCTTTTGTTATTCTCCAGCTGGCTTGTCTGGGTTTGTTCACAAAGCATCAGACTTCCATAAGCAGCCAGACAGCAAGCCAAAGGCACAAGCAATTTTCAAGCCTATTCTTGCTTCATGTTTGCTATTGTCACTTTGGTCCAAGCAAGTTTTAAAGCCACTTACATTCAAGGGGTAAGAAAGATTCCATTTGTAGTAGGAGGAGTTATAAAGTCACATTTTATTTCAAGATTACAGACATTGGGAGAAAAAAAAATCTCTTAATTTGTCAAAATAACACACAACTTTTGGAGGAAAATTAAGACATAACTAGATAACTAGACACTGTTTAGGGAATTTCATCTACCCATAAATATGAGTTTTAACTATCACTTTAATGATTTAGTTTCAAAATATAGGGTATAATTTTTATCCTATACTAGCCATTTAACCTAATATTTATTACTGGATGAGTTCTTTGCTCTTTGGATATTAAAAATTGTGTATTACTATGCCTGCCATTTAGCAGAGTATCGGGATCAATGTAAACATAAAAGGTATAATATTTATTTAGAATATTTACAGTTTATTGAGCAATAGATACTGTTTTTCTTCTTAAAGTGTTGTCATACTTAAGCAGTACTTTGAGCTCAATCTTCTACCCTACTTACGTATTTCTTCCTATGTGATTTTTTTTTTTAATTTCTAAAATCAACTTTTCTTCTGAGATGACAAAAAATAGAGTGAGAAAACTATGGGTTTGAGGTTAATCAAACCTCTTCAAATAATGGATTTTATAATCACTAGTTGTATATGACTTTGGAAAATTACTTGCTTTCTGGAATCTTATTTAGCATTAAGTGGAATGATTACACTGACACTCAGGATTGTTCTGAAGATTAGAGAAATTTGAGGACTGAATTTTAGATATAGGGGATAGTCAGGAAGTTTATGATAATAAACTATTTACATTTGGGAAGCCGTAATATAAATGTCATTGATCTTGTTGGAATATTAACTTACTTGAAGGTTTAGGTATTAAATACTTTAAATTACATTTTTAATTTTATATGAATATATGATTATATTATATTATTGTGATGAGTTTTTCATATTAAATATTTTGCTGTTGTGATCACTTTGAACTCTCTCAGCATATCTTGGGCTATGACTCTTCTCCCAAAATGAGTATTTTTCTAGAAAATGATGAGAGCAGTCATAAAAGTAAAGCATATGACACAATATCTGGTACAAAATAAAATTCGTATTAGTATGCTATGTACATCTACCACAACTGAGACTGCTTAAAATGTTTCAGAGATTCTTAAATGTCTTTCAGAGAGTGCAGTGCAGGAAATCTTTCACCCACCTCATTCAGTCTTTTAAGTCCATAGACGCAATATTTACTAAGTATATGTGTTTAAAAGGAATATAAAATAATGAGGAGTCTAATTTCAGAAAATGAAAATATTTAAACTTCTTTATTTTGGTTGCTACAAATCTGGATTATTCTTTCATGGGAACAAAGTTAAATTTTTCAGATTTCTAATACTGAGTAAGGTTTACTAGGAATTCCAGCTATTCTTCCCACATATTTCCTAGAAAGCATAAAATAAACCACACAAATGGCTTTCCAAAGGACCTTTCCTTTGCTGTTGTAATCTCTGAATGCCATGGGAACCAATGCTCTTTAAATTTTCTATGCTGTCACACCATTTGATAAATTTGCATGTTTGGCTCTGAAATATATTAGGTTGGTTATTAAAAAATGTACGTTTTAATGCTTTTATCCCTTACCCCTGAAACAATTATTTGTATGAATTAGACTAAATTTGTATATTCAGCACGTTTCTTAGAGATTCTTGGCCATTAAACTTGGATGTTATGCTTTACATAAATGGACTATCTAACCTTCCATAGTGCATGGGTCATGGGCAATCTAGAGGTGCTGTAATTAACAGACTATGCTCCAAGTCAGTTTTCTACCCGGAAAAAGCCCTGTCCATTCTGCTTGATCAGTTCTATCAGGCACAACTGATGGTAGGACATCACTGATAGAATACCATTAGTCAGTTGATCAATAAACTAATTAGCTTAGGATATATGTGCTGGGGGTGTTAATAAATAATCTGAGCGTATATAGATTGCATTTAATTTGAAGTTATTAAAATCAATATTAATCTACAAATGAGAAAATCATCATTAAATTTCAAGTTCTTACATATTCCATTGAGATGCAAGTCACATTCTTTTGAATATATACTGCAGAAAGGCTGAATGACTGTAGATTCCCTGAAAGCCCTGTTCCTAAAAGTTCAGCCTCACTTTGCCTAGAAACTGTTCCATGGAACAAAAATAGAGAAGAGCCCTATTAAATCACATGGTATATTGTGAGATTTTAGACACTGCAGCACAATATTGAACACACTATGATATACCATTTTCTTGCATTTGTGGAAAGCCCTGAAAAAAGTATAGATTTTAAAATAAAAGTGCCAAATCAATGTCAGCAAACCTTATATTGAGGCTAAAAATGATCATGAAAGTTTCTTTTAAAAAATAAAATTAATTTGTCATCAAAAAATTTGACTTTGCAATTGTATTCATAGAAATTATGGTTGTTCTTTATTCCTTCAGGGTTTAATACAATGAAGAAAAATGAAGTTATTAAAGTCTGCTTCTAAGGTTACCACAGAGACACATTCTCAAGCCAGGTTCATGTAATTTTAATGATAATCATTTATTTATTATTAAACTCCCTGGGAAAATTAGTCTGTTAGAACCAAGATAGGAAAAATCCCAGTGCATTATTATTACAGAGCACTACTTTATACTTATAAGTCTTATTCCCAAGGTTAATACTTGTAAAATGTATTTTTAGAAATCATGTATAATTCTGTCCTTTTATTTCTTGCATCTGTGCTAGCTCATAACAGCTTTGTCAAAATGTTCTTATCTGATTGAAAGGCAATAATCAAGACAAAGGTATCACATTTTCTTGTTCTTCCCTCTTCTGATTTTAAAAGCACGGGGCCTGGCAGAAATAATGTAAAGACATTGTTGTTAGTGGTGAATGTTTTAATGCCTAGAACAGTTACTAATATGCACAAGAGACAAAACTACAACCCAAGAAAGTAGATAAAATGAAATTCTAAAATAAATACTCAAATAAAAAACAATGAGTCAGGAAAAAAACAGTAAAGTAACAAAGATTGGTGTGGGCCAGTATATAACAAAGAACAAAATTGTAGACTTGAACACTACCATATCAATAGTTTCATACATAAAAATAGAATGTACTAAACACGTGAATAAAATACAGATTTCAGCCTAATAAAAATCTATGTCTTATGTATAAGAGACGTACTTCATATAGAAAGTAAAATACAGGTTGAAAGTAGATGAAGGAAAGAGTTATACCAAGGAAAAACTATACATTAAAAACCAGAAATATATCATCAACCAATATAGATTCTAAGACAAGTAGCATTTGCTAGAGACAAAAAGAAAGTTTGTATAATGATAAGACAAAATCATTTGCTAAAGAAGAAATAGCTATCATAAACTGTAATGTGCCTAATATCAGGACCTCAACTACTTTAAGTAAAACTGACAGACCTAAATGGGCATATAAGAAAACAAAAACAGACTATATCTATTAAATTATTTTAATTTTTATATCTTTATCCTGAGACATATTAAAAAATTAAATTTATAATGAAACACATTTTCAGAAAGAATGCTCCAAGCTGTGATCGATTCACTGGTGAATTTTGTCAAACATTTAAAACTATACAGAGAACTCACTTCTAGAGGCCAGCATTACCTTGGTTCTGAAATCAGGCAAAAACAATATAAATATTTTATTTGTATCTTATCTATAGATTGATCAATCAATGTATATCCTGTTAATATAAATGCAAACATCCATAAAGAAATATCAGAATAATCCAGCAATATATAAAAGGGTTAGTATAATACATCACACAAAAGATTATTCCAAGAATGCAAAGTTGTTTTAATATTTCATCTTGATTTATTCAATTTACTGAATTTGAAGAATATAAATAAAAGGTGTACAATCATTTCAAAAAATGCAGAAAAAAATTAACTTCTTAAAAATATCTCAATTAAACAGAAATTAAAGCAAAAATGTTGGTGGATATTTTACTAATAAAAATAGGATTTTTAAGGGAAGCTGGTATGGCTCAGCGGGTTAAGCGTTTGCTTTGCAGCCCCGGAGCCCAGGGATTGAATCCCGGCTCTGGCCCATGCGGACCCATATGCTGAACTGGGGTGTGCCCCAGTTCAGTTCTTGCCAGGGCCTATGCGGGAGGCTCCCGGTCCAGTTCCTGCCCTGCGCAGCCTCGCACCCACCTGTGGAATGAAACTATATGGAAAACTGAAGCTCAACTATGGAGACTGCTCTGGGCCCTCCCCCTTCTCTCTGTCTCTCTCTGTCTCTCTCTCTGTCAAAAACAATAAAAATAAATCTTTTAAAAATAATAGGATTTTTCTTCAACAAACAACAAAACAGACATGAAAAAGTGTTAACTTCCTAAGACAGACTAGCAAGTATGATCTAAAATATATAATAAATTCCTAAGAAGCAACAGGAAAGGACTTAAAAATATTAAATAGACAATGAGCAGAGGCACACATAAAAAATTCACTGAAGCAGAAAGAAGAGATTCTCAAACCCAGTAGTTATCTTAAATTCAAATAGTACATGAAATATATTCATGTATTTAAGAATGGTGAGAAAGGAGAGTGGGTGAGAGCGAGCACACGTGCTGGTGAATAAAATGATCTAGAAGGTATTGTGCACTGCTGATAGAAGTATAACCAGGTGCAGCATTTATAGGAAACATTTTGGGACATGTTAGTAAAACTAAGCATCTCATAGACCCCATGATTCAGCAATCCCACTTCTGGCATTGGTTCATATATTTTACAAATTCTTATGGTAAATCTTAAAGGAAATGAATGACAATGGTTATGTAAGATACCTAATTTTTTATTTATGTGTCAATATGTACATTGATTGATTGTTATATATTCAAACAAAACTAAGACATCAATAAGGGAGGGCATTAATATATAAAATGTACTAGATACAAATTTTAGAATAATTATTACTTATTGAGAAGCAATGAAAAATAACTATGTATGGCAGTATATGAGGTCTGATAATTAAGTTCAAGAACTCATCCTTAAAAAAGTGCTACTAGTTCATTGCTGAATAGACTATGCTCACCTTTGAAGTACTCCCCTTGGGAAGTTATGCACCAATGCCAGTTCAAAGCAGTTTTGGAACTCTTTTTCTGAAATGATCATCAGAGCCTTTGATGTCCCGAATGTCATCAAAATGTCTTTCTTTCATTATTTCCTTTATCTTCAGGTAAAGAAAAAAAGTCACTGGGTGCCACATCAGGTGAATAGGGGTGGTGTTCCAATACAACTACTTGCTTACTGGTTAAAAAATCTCTGACAGGCAGTGATGTGTGAGCTGGTACACTGTCATGATGCAAGAGCCATGAGCTGTTGGCAAAAAGTTCAGGTCTTTTTTATCTAATCTTTTCACACAGCCTTTTCAGCATTTCCAAATAGTCAGTTTGGTTGGCTGTCCAGCTTAATTGGATTACCCAACCCCTCCCCCCCTTTTTTTGGTGTTATTGATGTTGTTGAGTTACATGAGTTTTTAAAATATTTTTGAGAGATTAGCCACATATCTTCAGGGGAAATAATTTTCAGCAAAGTAGCCAAAGACATACAATGGAGAAAAGAAGACCTCTTTAATAAATGATACTGGAAAAAATGAAAAGCCACACCCGAAAGAATGAAACTAGATTGCTATCTGTAACCAAATATTGAAACTAACTCAGACTGGATTAAAGACCTAAATATGAGATCTGAAACAATAAATTGCATAGGTGAAAGCAAAGGCATTAAACTTACAGACCTTGGGTTTAGAAAAGATTTTATGAATTTGACCTCAAAGGCAAGGAAAGTAATAGAAAAATAAGTAACTGAAACTATATCAAAGTGCTTTTATTTTGATGCAAATGTTCCAGTTGAGATGAACATCAATGCTGGAAAAGAGGAAGGGAATAATTTCCAGAACAGTGTGTTTTGTGTTTAAGTAGAAATCCATTGTACAAGAGAAAAGATTCCTTACACAGAAATTGTTTAGCAAAACAAACAAACAAACAAACAAATAAATAAAGACAAATTATATAGATGTAGGTGGAGACAGTTTTAAAGGGAAATTGTAATATTCTTCTAACTGATTTTAGTTTCTTGGTGAACTAAAAAATAATCCGAAGGGCATGAGATGGAGAAAAGCTCTTTGAAGAAGAGGAGGAGTGAAAGACATAGTTTGCAATTAGAATAATGATTCACAAAGTAAACGTAATAGGAGGTCAGATAGCAGAGATGCTTCTCACTTAAGATTTGTGGTTAAAAATTTGGAGTAAATTTCATCAGCATGGCTGTGTATTTCTTCATTGAGAAACTGCTTTGGTGCAGGAATGAAGTACACAGAGTAGAATTTACCGTATTTTCCGGCGTATAAGACGACCGGGCGTATAAGACGATCCCCTAATTTTACAGTTAAAACATAGGTTTAGGCCAATATTCGCTGTATAAGACTACCCCCCCACACACACACTTTCGAGGCTGTAGTCTTATACAGCGAATATAGGCCTAAACCTATGTTTTAACTGTAAAATTAGGGGGTCGTCTTATATGCCGGAAAATACGGGGTATGAGTAAATTGGGTTAGGTTTCTGCTGGATAAGCTAGGGAAATAATAAGGAGATTGATGATATATAAAAAGGATCAACTGTCTTGTTGGATCATAGATTCAGTTGTATTAGGAAGTAATAAAAACTATATGGTTGTGAGTTAAAGAAACTAAAAAGGTGCCGCCCTTACATGTTTGTTCTTGGTGGGATAGAAGAATTTTACCAATAAGGATACGTAAAGAAATGAATTCAATTGATTAGAGCACTTGATATTAGAATTTATTTTTGATGCAATGATTTGTAAGGAATAATTTTTTGAGATGCAACTATAGTGATTAAATAGCTGAGTCAAAGTATAGGACAAGATTTTTGAAGGTAAATAACCTGAGACATCTACCTGAAACTGAAGGCTTCCTAATTTATACACATTTTGAATTTGTCAAGTTTAAATTTATCAAGTGTTCCAAGACTGATCAATAGGACAGGAGATAAACTTTAGAAGAATATCAATAGTTTATTACATACTAAGGTAAATACCAGAGATAAAAAGGATAAAACTTTTCTTTAAGTACTTTTAAAATTGTCTTTGGAAGAGATAAAAATAAAGATGCCGAAGAAAAAGTGAACGAGAAGGATAAAGAGGATTTGGCATTTAAAAAATTTGTTTGTAATGACCATCTTTTCTCTTACCTTATAAATTATATTTCTCTTTCTATTTGTAAGTTAAATCTCTCAGTAATTAACACACAATACCAGAGTATCTACACTTTAGATAATATTATTGATAAAAAGTAAGAAAAACTTACTTAAAATTTAATATAGTAGTAATTAACAAAAAAGGTGATCATATAACATGCATAGTTAATATACTTTTATAAATATTTCAATAAAATGTACTAAAATATATCATACTTAATATACAGTTTCTTACCTCTTTATAGTTCACTGTCAATCTATTAATATCTGATTTTGTTAACTGGCACTTATGGGGATTGGTAGTTTCTAGTTGCTTGAGCGTTATTACTAAAAATAGGCCATACTAATACTATACTCCACATTCTACCATACTATGATATAAACTATATTGAAATGCAGTAATTAAAAGTAAAAAAAAGACAAATAAAGACAAACTTAATGTAAAGCAGTATTATTATAAAAACAGCTTTATGAACATAGTGTGCAATTTTTGTTAAATGGCAGTCAATAAATTTTTCAACTTAAGAACTCTAACTAACATAATTTTTTAACTTCAAGTAACAGAAAAAACACACACATGCACACTTAACGTTGTTACCGTAGGGGTAGAGAGTTTACTGGGTAGAATCACATCAGGATCGTCAGGATCTGATGATGTAGCTAGGGCGGGATCAGAAGTAGATGTGGATGGTTTTGGATCTACATCAATAGATGCTACTGTACTGGCAAATTTTTGTGTACCTTTCTTAAAAAATGAATGAGTATCAGCTTGCTTTTAATGCTTATACCACTCACACAAAGTCAGGTTTTGCATGACGTGCAGCTGCATAGCTTGCTGAGAAGTGAAGAAGGGTTGCTGCTCTGCAAACGCTATCACAGTTTCAAATGATGCAGCCGCTCTCTACCAGGATATTTTTTTCTAACTCTCATCCATTGTTATCACTCTCTTCCTCCTCTGCAACATTTATTTTTCCATGTTTCACAATTCGCGGTAGAAAGTGATTTTATTTTAATTTTGATTTAAAACATTATTTCTTTGATTTCTTTTGCCAGTTGCTTGAGAGTGCTGGTTACTTGAGTTCTTTTTAACAGAGGGTCTACTGTATTGTGTTGACAGCTCTTATTATTGACAGGGAAAGAACATGAATGGTTACAAACTTTTGACTATAGGCACACAATTTTGTCATAGGGATAAGGATTTCTATTGCAGCTTTAAAAATATTGACTTTTGAAAGTTGTGTTCAAACATAATAAGCAATGTGTGTATATATAATATAAATTAATAACATTTAGTATTAATTAAAAATCAAAGAATATATTCTGAACAAATGTGACAAAATTAAAATGTATTAACCAAGGAAAAATCATACCATTCATTTTTCATAATATAGTTCTTGTTTTTAGTACCAATGAATAGAAAATGACTGTTCCTATATGGAAAATAATTAGAACAATTCAACTTTGGAATATTTTATTTAGTAAATAATTGTAGGGCAATGACATAGTAAAACTAATTAAAGAAAAACATTACTCAGATACTACCGTAAAAAGTAAGTTTCCTCAGTTACCTGTTCTGTATTAACATTATTTTTCACCTAAGTTATATGGCAGATATTCAGACCTTCCCTTTATTTCGCAGATGATGACATTTCCAAAAACCAATGACCTTACCTTTATTCCCCAAACCCATGTTTCCACATCCATTTGGTCAAGAGACATTTATTATGCAGTTTCTAGGTGTATGGTAAATATTTAAAACAACCTCATATTTAAAAGGCATCTCTCTTTTGTAGTTCACCACATTTTCCGGAAAACATATATTTGTAAAAACTATGGAGTGAACTACAAAAAAAAAAGTTCCATCCCCCTACTCACCTCCCCCCCCCACACACACACACACAAATTATTGTCAGCACAAATGAGGCCATTATCGTTCTTGCTTTTGGTATGGTTTCAGGAAAGTACTTCTTTATTTTATTTTTAGTTAAATTTATTGGGGTGACATTGGTTAATAAAATTATATAGATTTCAAGTACACAATTCTATAGTGCAGCATCTATATATTGCATTGTATTCACCACCCAAAGTCAGATCTTCCATCACCATATATTATATTTAACCCCCATTATCCCTCTACCAGCCCCCTCCACTCTTGCCCTCTTGTAGCCATTAAACTGTTGTCTGTGCCTAGAATGTTTGTTTGTTTGTGTTTTTTGTTTCTTGCTTTCAGTTTTATATCCCACATAAGGTTTTTATGTCTCCTGGACATGTATTGGAACAAATGGAAGATAAGTCATTTAAATAAGGAAACCATATATGCAGTGAACATGATATAATATCTTCCATTTGTCTTATTATCTGCAATTATCAGAAAGAAATGAAAAACTTTATTAATTAATAATACTTATTTTTAAGTTGTCTCTTTCTATAGGGAGTAAATACAGTATTAATACACAATGCATATAAGAGGATTTTTAAATTTCAAAATGTAATTTGACCAAATTTATCCCAGAAAAAATAGTCCACTATTTGAAGTATGTATAATGCTCCCAGTAGAATTCTCTAGGAGTGATAGAAATGTTCTCTATCTATACTGTCTAAGAAAAAAGCCATTAGACACAGGTTGCTATTGAGGTCTTCAAATGAAACTGAGTAGTAAGACAGAGAAACACAATTATTTTACTTTATTTTAATTCAATTTTAATTTAAATAACCACATGTGACTTTTGGTTACTAAATTGGATGGTACAGATGAAATTTGGTGATGTGGAGGATAAGGCAGAGGGTACAGTCCGGTATGACTTAATTTTGTGGTTACAGACTGCTTGTTTTTAACTTCCTTCAGACAACACAAATGACACTCTTCTTACTTTAGACATTTTACATCTGTACTGCCTTCTACATATATAACAGCACAGATTTTTCCCTTTAGTGGCTCCTTTTCATCCTTCATATTTAAGCTTAAATGCCACCTCCTGCGAAAGATCTTTCATGTATCTCAATCACTAACTTAATGTAACTTCCATTACAACCACTTTTTACTCTGATTCTCTATCTTAGTATATAGTTTTGATTTCATCAACACAACTTATTGTATACCCTAGTGAGTTAGGTACTGGTTTGCTTGATTCATGTGTGTCTTAACCAATAGAACAAAAGATTCAAGAGAGCACAGATTATGACTACTTAATTCATCTTAATTTCTAGTATCTACCACAATGTCTGTTGCTTTGGCAGGTACTCATGAATATTTGTTGATTAAATGTGGATTACTTTCAAGTTTACACTGTGTTTTCTGTATTTTTAAACTGTATTTGTTTTAAATATATTACTTTAAATATTGTCTTAATAAAATATAACTTGGTTCTCACTCAGAATGGTCAGTTACAAAAACATAAAAATAAAATAAAAACTACCTTAAAGGCATCTCTCATATACTACATTCCATTTACAATGTCTTCCTTCTATATGACAATCAAATTCTTCTTCCCATCCTCACTTAAACTCATTTGTATTCGGTTTTGCCTCTCAACCATTCGCCAAATTGTTTTATCAATATTGCAATCACATTCTAAGCCATGGTAGATTTACTATTAATTTTTTATGTTTAAGGTCCAGAGCTCCTCACTTTCATGAGTCACTACTGTCTCTAACTGGGAAGGGCTCTAGTTTAAATATGTTCAAATAAAATTCAGAAAATTAAAATATTTTACCTAAAATAGTGAAGACCAGTGGTGCCTCTATCCCTTTGATATTTCTACATCACACTTCTTCTTGAGTTAAAGGTTATGATTTGGGCATTTTGGGAATCTAACCAAAGGAAAATTAACTTAGAAACACATTGGATTTTAATTTAATAGATAGTATTTGTATTGCTTATGATTACTGCTATATCTATTTGGTTATTTCTGGCTAAGGTGGTATATGAATACCTTCCAGGAATACTTTCTCATTTCCTATGGAATTGTGACATAAAGTTACAGGTGAATATAGCTTATGTACCTGGTAGCTAGAAGTATGTTTACAGAATAAGAGACAAAAGTCTTGAAATATACAGTGCCAAACGCTACTCTGTAGAAAATTTATTCAATCATCAGATAAGTACAGTTGCAATCAGTGTTTTAGTTCTTATTAATGCCTAGTCAAAGTGAATGATCTCATCTGCCAGCAATATAATTTACCAAATGATAAAAATAGACTAACCAATTAGAGAAAGGATTGATTTATTTACTTTCTCTTCAGAACGGACACTGAAAAATCTTAACATATAAAGAAGTGAACAAAGAGTATACAATGAAAAATGTACAGAAAAAAATATATAGTATAGATTTATGTCAGGAAGTTACTTAAGAAAAACAGGAATTACTTTTCTCTGGATTTTATAATATTTGTGATATTTGCCACCTCTCTAAAAAGTCTGTAATTTGATATAACTCTTTTGTCACTCTAAATATATGCATAATGTTTTAGTAAGTTTAAGTGCAAGAATTTATACTACTAAATAATATGAACTTCAAGACCCCAACTCTGGAAGCGGCCTACCTCCATGCAGCTAGAACTAGTGGTCTATTTTCAGTTCTCACAGATGAATTTTCCATGCTGATCCCTCCTTCCTGCTGATCATAAAGTATACTCTCAGTTAACTGGCACTGATGAGAATTAGTAGATGCCAGATAACTGTAAGTACACTCTCTGTAAAGTGGCACTTAAGCAACTGGGAAAATCTCAAGCAAGTGGCAAAAAAAAAAAAAAAATGCAGGTTGCTTGAGAGTGCCAGTTGCTTGAATGCTGGTTAATGGAGAGTCTACTTTCTTCATCTGGCGTCAGGAAAAAACACTTCTATGGTTTTCGCCCTGTTGTACTCTTAAAGCTTCTCTATTTATACCCAAGGCCTTGGAGATTTTATCCAATTTCAGGGCTGGATCGGTGCCATCAAAATACAACACGGTTGATACTTTTTCTGCACCCCAAGTTACACTACAAACTATACCTCTCCAAGAACTGCAGGCTCTATACTCAACTTCCTTTTCTATATTTCTATATGGATATCTGCTAGGCATCACAAACAATATGCTGCAAACTAATCTGTTTTTTTTCTGCAAAACCCACTTCTGCTACAGACGTCCATTCTCAGTTAACGGCAAATCCTCAGTAGCTACAGCTTGCCTTTGTTTCTTTGCATTATCCATGATTTTTTTGCAGTGTCTCCAACACATCAGGTACTCTTCTTCAGAACACTGGCATTTTCACTCTCTGTGCTTGGAATGATCTCCAGACACACAGATAACTGAATACCTTCCACAGTTCAAATGCCCCATTCTCAAGCCTTTGCTGGTAATTAAAAATTACACATCCTAACTTAACAGTACTTAAACCTTTTTATGATTATTCATCATTAAAATACATGTTATATTTATTTTGTTCATTCCTGTATACATAATATATCATATGAACACAATATCCAGAAAATATTTTGCCATGTAATATGACAAATGGAGGCATTATGGCTGGATTTTTTTCTGGACCACACTGGTATTCTCCCAATAGAATGAAGGTAGAGTTGGGTTTTTTTTTGTTTGATTGTTTTGTTGACTACTGACTTAGCACACATAGAATTTCTTCAGTAAATAATTTTTGACTAAATATTAAATGAATTCAAACAATTGTTTACTTATTGCCCCAAAGTTATCTTTTATTATGTACCTTTATTCTAAATGTGTTGCTTAATTTTCTAAAAATAGAGAGCTATTTAAAACCTCTGTAATGAGTGAATCATCATAAATAACAAATATTCCACTTACCTATCTGATATAATGTTGATAAATTTTTAAAGATAATAACTACACAATTCATCATTATGAATTCTAAATAATAAGAGTAGAATCATTGAATATCAATTATAGAAACATATGCACATGACTGATTAATCCGCCTTTTCCATACATAAACAAAATATACATGTGCTATGGTCCACACAAAAGTATTCATGAAGCCCAGGTATCTATCTGAAAGCTTAAGTAGCTAGAGTAAAGGTAGGATTTGAAATCCAGTCCAGGCTTATATTAGTGGTTGATGTTTAGTATAGTTAATTGGAAATTCTAGAGAAAACTTACAATTGATTTCCCACTTATGATCTCATACCCTTATAAGATTATTAAGATATACACATATAAGTGTATCCATAACCTACTTAATATAACAAATGGTATGCTCATATAATATATCTAGGCAAGTTATTCCCCAAAGCAGGCATATTCACTTCGCTTTAATTCATAAATTAATTTCTCCATTTAAAATCTTACCATATGTTTTACTTCAAAATGTCTTTTTTTAATAGACACCTTTAAAATAATTTAACTAATATAAAACTATTATTAGTATTTCCTTTAAAAAAATTTTTTTAATCTGTGTAATATTCACATTGTTTTTCAGTAATAGCTTTTTAATTTTTTTGCAAAAATTTTATTAAAAGTTTTATTTGAAAATGTGTTTTATGTAAAAAGATCAGGTAAGGAAATAAATTATTGAAGAGGCATGGTCTTGTGGGACACAAAAACGTAATGTTCTTTAGCTACTGCATTTTAAAACAACACACATTAACTAATAATCATATTAGTAATTATTTAGATCATATTAACATATCAAAAGAGTGATCTAATCAGTAATATTAATTACTAATGAGTAGAATAATTATTAATAATAAGTGATGTAATTATTAATTAATATTCCATATAATGATTACATGAATATTATACTATGAATATAATGATTGTTAATTAATAATAAATAGTTAATGAATTTTTTAATGGCATACATTTTCTTTATTTGTAGTCTGCTATTTAGTTTCAGCATGGAGTTAACCCTATCCCCATAAAATTAACTAACTCTGTACATTTTTGTGTTTCAGAACTCCTTATATAAAATATTAGTACTGACATTCAAAGTGCCATTTCTCAAAATTGTTGTAAAACACATCTTAAATATTGCCTGGGCCTGTATACTTTTGTATATTATCCCAGTTTCTCTAATGTTTATGACTTTACTCAAGTCTTTCATTTTTTTCTTTACCAATTTAAGCATTTTGTGTTTTTCAATATATTCATGCATCTGTTCAAATTTATTTGAATATTGATTTTATAATATTTCTTTATCATATTTTAATTTGTTTTGACAGCTCTTTTATTTGAAACACCTCTATTTTTCCTGATTATTCTTTTAGAGATTTGGGGGGATTACTATTACATTTCAAAGTGCCAGGTTTTCAGTGTTATAATATTAATTATCTTTTGTTACTATTTATTTCACTTATATCTAATAATACCTTTATTATTGCATTTCTACCTGCAGTTTTGTTTACTCTTTGCTATTGTCAACTTTTGATTTGGACATTTTAGTTCATTCATTCAATTTTTTATTTTTGTTTTACTTTCATACAAATATATGTAAAGTTATTATTTTCCCTTGTAGTATTGTTTTACCTGCATATATTCGTTATCTATTGATGTTAACCCACTTAATGGCTTAAAACAACATACATAATCTTAGAGTTTCTATGGATCATAAATCCCATACAGCAGACACAAAGTCTCTCAAAACACTGAAGTCAAGCTGCTAATGGAGCCACAGCATCTTCTGAAGGCACTACTGGGAAGAACCTGTGTCTAAGCCCCACAACATTATTGTTGGCAAGATTCAGTTATTTGTGGCATGTTGGACAGTGACCTTCAGTTCCTTGTTGCCTTGACTTATCCATAGGGTAGTTCACAATGTGATATCTTGCTTCAGAAGAATACCAAGAGAGAGAGCTGTCCATTAAGATGGAAGCTGTTGACTTTTGCCAGTCATAATCCCAGAAATGATATTATTTTGTTCATATTTTATTATTAAAAAGGGAGTTACTGGGCCTAGAAAGTGGAATATATTAGGAACCTTTGTTGAAGTGCCTACTAGCATTTAACCCTATGGATTTTATAATCAGCCTAAACTGAATTATTTTATAATTGATCTAAATAAAATTATTTTTCTTTATATCAGCAGTTATTTATTTATATTTTAAATTTAAGATGTATAGGATTTTTAAATACTTATTTTTATTTTATGATTTCTAAATTACTTATAGTACAAGAAAACCTGACCTCAAGTTTGTTAATGGTTCTTGTTCTCCATTCTTTTGTATCTCTCTCATTTAGCATATGCCTCCTATGGCATTTGTATTGATTAAATATATTTTATACTGTTTAAGTGGATTAATTTATAAAATAGCAATAACTTTCTTCTTTTAAAATGATACTGGGGAAGCTGGGATGGCTCAGTGGGTTCAGCGCTCACTTTGCAGCGCCGAGGACCAGGGAGCGAATCCCGGCCCTGGCCCGTGTGGAACCATATGCTGAACTGGGAGCTCCCCCAGTTCAGTTCTCTCTCTGTCTCTGTATCTCTCTCTCTGTCCAAAATAAATAAATAAATAAATAAATAAATAAATAAATATTTATTTATTTAAAATGATACTCATAAATCTAAAGTACTGCAATCAAGTTAAATAACTCTTTAGAATCCTTAAACATTGAAAATTTTGAAAGAAAAAGCTTTACAAAATGCTTCAGTAGTTTTAAACAGCACTTTATTTATTTTAAATGTTTAAGTTTGGAATTGAATAAAAGAGAATTTGAGAATATATTCATTATTGCAAAAATATTACCTAAATAATATCAGATGTAGTATTGAAACCTAAATAAAAAGCAAAGAATGAACAGAAGACTTTGACATATGAGCTCAGGAACAATTTTGTTAATATGTTAGTTTTAAAATAAATGCATTCTCATTTAGAAAATTCCACTAACATTTTATATAATTAGGATAATTTTCTATTCATTCAGTAATGGACAGAAAATACATTTTTAAATTTTTCTACATATTTTCTTGAAATCTGTTTGCGATGCCATATCACCAAGAATAAAAAGGAGTTGGATATATTTAACATCATAATTTCTAGTGAAGGCTTGTGGCCTTTTAATTTGAATGCAGGGAAAAGTTCTTTAAAATCCAGCCATGAAAAACTTTATCTTCAATTACAAAGTAGGTTGGGATTGATTCAATTTGGACTGTAGTCTAGACTAAACCGCAGAGAAGATGAATTTAAAAAGGATTCAGTTCAGTGAGCCAAAACTGGCAGGACTAACTAAAAATTTGTATTCAAAAACCTTACTTTGAAATTTTTTAAATGCTCTCTGCAGATTCTATTATAACAAAGTTTTCAAATATCAGTTTTGCATTTTTAAGTGTTATTTTAATACAGCATAAATTTTTCTAAAACCAAGAAAAAGAATTGATATAGTTTGAAGAAATAAGGATGCTAAGTTTCTAGTTAATGATGACAAAATGAGCATATATTTTCTTCCCTTCTGAAACTCTACTAAAAAAAAAAGTTAAGATAATGAAAGAAAAGATATTACCGTATGATTTAATTAAAATTGAACTCTTTACTTTGAATAATTGTAGATTAACATACAGTTGTAAGAAATAATACAGAGAGATCCAGGGTATTCTTTACCCAGTTTCTTCCAATAGCATTTTACAGGAGCATAGATCACAATATCACTGACTTTCCTTTACAACAAGAATTCCGTACTTGGCCCTCATCTTTCTCCCACCTCCACATCTGACTTAACTCCAGTCAAGCATTAGTCTGTTCCTCATTTCCATAATTTTGTCATTATAATAATGTTATATAAACAGACTCATATAGTATCTAACTTTTGGGGTTGTCTTTTTCACTGAGCTTAATTCTTGGGAGATTACTCATATTCAGGTTCTTGCATTTTATCAATGTCTCATCCCTTTTTGTTACTGATGAGCAGTCTATGGTATGGATTATTCACAATTTCCCTTTTGTTTAATATCAGTTTTCCATTTTTCAGGTATTATAAATAAAGCTTCTGTAAACATCCAAGTATACAAGGATTTTTTCTTAACATATGTGTTCATTTCTCTTCAACTTGTCTTTTAATGAGGACTTCTTAATAGGATCATCTGCAGAGCAGCTAATTTCAATGTTGACGAAGTCCAATAAAATGAAAAATGTTTTTTTTTATTGTATTAATCACACATTTAGTCACAACAAATTTTTATATGCTGTACCTTACTTTCCACATAATTCAATTTTTTTTTTAAGGTTTAAGTTCCTCTTGTGACTTCTTTGAAAATGGATTATTATAAATGTGTTAGGTAGCTGCAAATTGCATAATCTCTTGTTATTTTTATTTTATGAATTTCTAGCTTATGTTTATTGAACTCAAAAAACGTAGTCTGTATCATTTCAATTCTTTATGTTCATTGAGGTTTGTCTCTGGCCCAGGATATGGTTTTATTTACATATGTATTTTTGTGAGCCCTATTAAAGAATGTGCAATCTTTTGTTTATTGGATCTGTTGTGTTCATTAGATACTGTTGGTTGACAGTATTGTTAAGTTTTTCTATACTTGTTCTTGTCTTCTGTATAGTTTTTTTTTTTTTTTATCTTAACTATTGGAAGTGTGGCTAAAGTCTCCAAGCATAATTTTAGATTTATCTATTTTTTCTTCCCGTTTTATATGTTTTTGATTTACAGATTTTCTGCTTTTGTGTGTGTGTGTGCCTGTACACATATGATGGCTATTTCTTCCTAGTAGATTAGCCTTTTTATATCATTATGCAATGTCTCTGTCTCTGGTAATTTTCTCTATTCTGAAATATAATTTACCTGATATTATTATAACCATACTTGTTTTCCTTTGATTTACTTGCATAATGCATCTTTTCTATTATTTTAATTTCAATCTCCCTATGCTGTTTATAAGAGAACTGAGTTTCTTATAGAAAGCATATAGTTTGCTAATGTCTTTTCATATATTCTTACATCTCTGTCCACTAGTTGGTGCATTTAGATGATTTCGATGTAGTGTTAAGGCTTACGTCTTTTATTTCAGCTTTTGTTCTCTGTTTTTCTGATTTCCTTGTTTAATTTTCTTGCCTCCCACTCTGTTACGTTAATATATTTTAAAATGTTATTTTGATTTATCTGTAGTGTTTTTTAGTGCATCTCTTTGTATAGTTTGTTAGTGATTTCTCTAGGTATTACTTGTAAATATATAACTACCAGTTGAAGTACAAGTACAAAAAACAAAAACAAAAAAAACCTTACACTTCACATCTACTTACCTTGAAAATTTATAATTGTCTTAACATATTTCTCTACATACCTTAGAAACCATGTCAGACAGTGTTGCAATTTGGGCTTCAACTCTCAAATATAATTTAGAAAACTCAAGAGGAAAAGTTTATTGTATTTACTCATTTTTTTTTCTTACCAACTTATTTCTTTCTTCCTAGTGTTCTAAGTTGTTTTCTCTTATTGCCACCCCTGTTTAGAAAATTTCCTTTGACCATTCTTACAGTACAGGCTTGCAGGCAACAAATTCTCTTAGTTTTGCTTCATCTGAGAATACCTTAATTTTCCTGTCCTTTCTAAAGGTTTTTTTTTTGTTTTTTTTTCCCCTGGGTATTGGATTCTTTGTTGACAGTTCTTTTCTTTCAATACTTGAAATATATTGTGCTACTTCATTCTGGACTCCCTGTCCTCACAAGAAATACACTATCATTTAAAAAAGAATTTTACTGTATAGGTAACCTGTCATCATTGCTTGGACACTTTAAATGTTATTCCTTTGTCTTTAGTTTTTAGAAATGTATTTATGTTGTGTCTTGGTATGGATTATTTTAGATATACTCTGTTTGAGATTCTCTCAGTTTCTTGAATATGTAGGTTTGGCTCATACCAGACTTGAGAAATTTTCAATCATTATTTCTTTAGATGTGGTTTTTACTCCATCTACTACCTCTTTTCTACTTAGAGCTTCAGGGACACAAATGTTACATCTCTTGTTTTAGGTGCCTACTATAGACTAAATGTTCATATTCCCTTCCAAATTCATGTATTGACAACCCTCATGTGTGGGGTTTTTGCCCTTATGAAATAAATGCCAAAGAACTCCTTCGTTTCTCCTCCACGTGATGACAAAGGGAAAAGGTCCTCTGTGAACCGGGAAGTAGGCTCTCACCAGACATTGAATCTGATGGTGCCTTGATCTTTGAGTTTCCAGCCTCCACAACTATGGGAAGTAAATTTCTATTGCTTATAAGTAACTCAGTCTATGCTATTCTGTTATAGAATTCTTAACAGACTAAGACGGTGGCACAGATTCCTGACATTCTTTTCTCCTCTCTGTTCAGATTACATAATTTATTATGTTTCATCTTCTAGCTTTACTAAGGCTTTCCTTTTCATAAGTCATTTTGCAGTTAAGATTATCTTCTGAGTTATTTATTTTAATTATTGCGTTATATAATTCTATAATTTTCATGTGGTTCTTTTTTATAGCGTCTGGGTTTGGTTGTTTGTTTGTTTGCTTGTTGGCTAAAACTTTGTGTTTTCTTGCTGAGACTTTCTGTTGTTTTACTTATTTGAAGTATGTTCGTAACTCTGATGACACATTTCTATGACTGTTTTAAAATGTTTGTTAGATAATTCTAAAATCTCTATTACCTTGAAGTTAATACTTTGTTATTAAATTTGAGATCCTCTTGGTTTTTGGTGTGACAAGTGAATTTCTACTGAGATGTTGACATTTTTGCATTATGCATATGTTATAATATTCTAGATTTTATTCAAACCTTCTGTTTAAACTGGTTTTCCCTAACTGCCTTCCAGCAGGAGAAGGGGTTTGCTTCTTTGTTATTCCCAGGTGGAGGCAGAAGTTTAGGTTTTTAACTCTTCCTTCATTGACATTGCAGCATGGGCTGGGGTAGGGGTGAGAGTAAGGGTCTCATTACTGCTCACCCGGTCCTGAGACACGAATTCCAGCTCATCATGTGGTTTCTACTGACTTGAGTGTCCAGGTGGCCTCCTTACCACTGGTTGATGGTAAAAGCCCTGACTCTTTACCAGACGTCCCCTTACACTATTTCCACTGCAGTTGGAATGAGAATCTCATACTGCTAGGTGGGTATGGAAATCCAGTCTCTCTGTTTCACTCTCTACTAACACTAAAGGGCCAGGATGGGGAGCTTATTATCTGCCCACAGATAAAAACCTTGGTTTCCTACCTGTCCTCTGACACCACCCTGAAGGAAGGAGGATGTGTTGGGGGGCACCTCTTTAGAGATTTGTGAGGGTGAAGTCTACTCACGCCAGCTGTGGCTGGTAGGGCTGGTACTGGTGCTGGTGTACAGGTGTTTTTGTGCTGCTTGACTGGAGTAACGCAGTTACTGTTTTAAAGTTTTCTATAATACCATTTTGTTGGCTTATTTTATTTTATTCTCTGTCTTTATTTGTAGTTTCATGTATTTCCAGGTTGCTTGCTTCCCCAGGTCCAGGCCTAGGAAATATGAGGTATAAGAAAAGCAAAGAATTTATCACCACCATGTTGTTCCTTGGGTCCCATGTCCTTAGCCAGTATTCTTTTTCTCCTTTCAAAATCTCATTTTGTATTTTTATATAATTTCTAGGGATTTTAGTTGTACTTAGTAGGAGGAATAGAAAACTGTATGTTAACTCCATCATCATGGAAGTGAATTTCTCTTCTACATGACTAATTTTAAGAAATGTTTGAAATATGGAAGAAAAATAAAAAGTTAGAAATTTAATATTTTTAGTTAGTAAAGTATTATGCATTACTTTTTAAACTCAGGCAATTACTAATTTGGTAAAATATTCTTCAATATCAGAATTATTTTATATATATATATGTATATATATATATATATATATATTTATATCTATCTATCTATCTATCTATCTATCATCTACCTACCTATCTACCTACCTACCTACCTATCTAGTACTTTATAACACAGTTCATTTTACTTCATTTGCCTGTGTTTGAATATTTTTATAACTACCTTTTGCATATCATAAATAAGCTTTTATGAAAGTTTTGTACATAATATTGAACATTTCTTGTGCATTTCTCTGCTTATTTTCTTAATACAAACTAGTGAGCATATTTTACTTCTCTCTAAATCTGTAGTTTTTAAATATTGTTTATAAATGTAATTTAATATTTTTATTTATATCCAACCTAAAACATAGGATGTTTTCTGTGATCAACTATTTTCATTTAGAAATGGTAATAAAATACATTGTTTTAAATTACTAAATGTCAAAAAGAAACTAAAAATACTAGTTTTAATTCCTAGTAAATTTTAATCACAAGATAGTAATGATATAATAAACCAAGAGTAGAATAAACTCATAAGTGTAGCTTTGAAATTGTTGACCAATGACTACAATTTTAATTTTTCAAAGGGAATTAAATATCCTAAACCTATCTAATTTATAATGTCAAAGCAGAGTACTATGAAACCAAATGCAGCTTTTGTGTAATGATCAAAGCTTAAAGCTCTGTCTTTAATTGTGATCACTTGGAACAAATTAAGGAGTCTTGCACTGAGCAATAGTCTAATCACATACCTCATAAGAGCATTAAATCAACATGCAAGAAAACTTGCTGAGCAGGATTCAAATCTGAGAGTGTGTAGTTAACTTAAGATCAGCTCAAAATGACTGTTTTCATCTTCCTAATACCTAATACTTACTAGAATGGCTCTCTTTGATTTTGTGAATATTACAATTGGGATTTTATTTTAAAAGCACAAAACAATGTATAAATGAAATTACTTTGTAATTATAGTTTTAATATCATTTCTCTAACAACTTTCTCTATTAACATTAAATTGCCATTTTGTATAGTTTCAGTTAACTTCCAGTATAGTTGTGAAATACTGGTATTTGGAGTTCCTGTGATCCGTACCAGTGCTCTATAAATGCTCTGTTCCAAACAGCAGCAGGCATTTGATGCTAGTAATTCACTGGAGTTCAATGAAGGGTCAAGGATTCTAGAGAGAAGCATAGGAGGAGGGATTCTCTCTGTAAATGATTCTAACATGAGGAAATGTCATACAGAATATGCTGTCCTAACAGTGTAAGTAGTATACAGAGGTTTTGTTAAACAGAATATCCCCAAAGAGATTTGTGTAAGGATAAATCCCTATACAGGTCCTTAGATAGTGTATATATATCACTAATTTTTTTCTTAAATCTTTGACCTGATTATTTTATAATAAACTATTCACTATTCACTGTATCCTAGACAACTGAATGTAATTTGCTAACTAAATACTTTTATAAACTTTCATTTTCAAATAAAAAAATAAATAGCTTTCTAGAACAACCAAAAAAGAGAAAAAAAGACAAGCTTTAAAGCAGTATGCAAAAATAGAGAATTAACATAGAACCAAGCAAGCTAATGCAAAGTAAATATACTTATTTTTTTCTATTGTAGTTTGAAAGTCTCAAATTAGTTTATTTTGAATCATTCTCAAAAGACTGGTTCCCTATGATATCCCATGACTCAAAATTCTCTTGTTCATAAAAGGGGGTAAAGATCTTTGTGTTAGCAAAAAGTAGTTTCCATGGTTAACACATTAACCAAATTCATTTACTTCTCCTTATGGAGAACATAGTCTTTCTGTAGTTAATTGCCAGTTTGGAATTCAATCATTTTGAGTTATTGGGAGAAGCTTAGTACATGTTGGGTTTACTGTTGTTAGAAACTCAAAGGAGGATATTTTGGGAAAATAAATTTGTATTATTATTCTACCATGAAAAAATTTTGTATATCTATTTCTAAGATATCTTTTTTATTTAACAAATCATAGTGTTCCTAAATTTTTTAATTTACGATCTCTATAACTTATATGTCTATTTTATAAATAACATTCCCCAAAATAAATATTTAGATTTATATTAATAATACATATATAGTTGATAAGTGGATATTTATTTGCATTTGGTTAACTAAAGAGGCCATTCTGATCGTCTTTTAAGACAAAGAAAATGTATATGATAAATAGGAGTGCTAATTATAGTAAAGAGAGAGAATCCATTTTCAACTTTAAATGGAAGTTAATAGATTAATAAGTTCTGGGTATTTAATTTATAGCACAATTACTATAGCTAATAATATTGTACTGCTAATAATATTATACTTGAAATTTGCTGAGTATAGATCTTAAAAGTGTTTTCATCCTATACACACACACACAAAATGGTATATGAGATGACATGTATTAATTAGCTTGACTGTGGTAATCATTTCAAAATATATAGGTATATCAAATGATCACATTGTGCACATTAAATATATACCATTTTATTTGTCAATTATGTAACAATAAACTTGGAAAATATTAATGACATTTATTTTCACTATTTCTATTAAAGATTTTAAAAAATTTTAATTTTCTAGACCCAGTATATTAAATATTCACTTCTAATAACATAAAATAAAAGTACACATAAACTGTGTTTGTTGATTAAAGTAGATATACTTCAGGCTATTCTCAATTCCTTTTCAATTGTATCCTCTTCATGTAGACAAACATACATGATTTTCTTAACATTCAGTCTGATGAGGGTGAAAAATAATTTGGATGGTAATTATTTATAGCAGAGTCTTGCTCAGGTTATATTTAAGCAAGTTAGGGATAGAAACATATACCCTCTATTATGTAAACCTATTATTTTCACACAAGATGAATTTATATCACCCTATCTAAATCCATTATTCTTAGATATTTCTAGGAAGCTTCAACACATAATCAGTTCTCTGCCTATTTATATAATAGGAAATTAAAGGAACAAAATTATTACCTTTAAATGCTTTCTTTTTTTTTAACTATATATATGATGTTTCAGGCTTGCAGGAGAATTATTTTTTTTTTGTTTTGTTTATATTAATGCAAACAACATAAGAGTGTAATGAAAAAAACTAAAACAAAATTAGGAAAGGAATAACCCATAACCCAATATAAACAATAGTTAACAGAATCAGATATTTAAAACTATATATTTTAAATAATATTTTAATTATGGGATATACAGATATTATATAGTTTTCTACTATTGTGGCTATATTTGCATGATATAATATTTCACTTACAGCATTTATTTGTTAAATTTTATTCTTAGGCTAGTTCCTTAACAGTGGAAATCTCAGAAATGAAACATTACAACACCTGTATCATAAAGCAAAATTTCATTATGAAGCATACATTCTTTCTTAAAACCTACAAGTATTTACAAAACACAGATGTTTCCAAAGTGCCTATTATCTACATATATGCATGTGTGTGGTTTGATTTACAAAATAGAAATAAGCAAACCAGCTTAATAATGATTTTATTCTTATTTATAAATAAGAATTTATACTGTGAATCAAAAAATCATCATAATTTAAAAAATAAATATTTGGAAAGGAAAAAAGGCTTCTTTTGGCTTTAAAACCACAATTTAAAGACATTAAATGGATTCAGTTGTTTGAGAAAATGAAAAATAGGCATATGTATGGTTCATCAATCATGTTGATTAATTCTTTTTAATGATATTATTTATATGAATTTTAAATATATTTTTATTTATTTATTTTTATTTTTGACAGAGAGAGAGATACAGAGACAGAGACAGAGAGAGAACTGAACTGGGGGAGCTCCCAGTTCAGCATATGGTTCCGCACGGGCAGGGGCCGGGATTCGATCCCTGGTCCCCGGCGCTACAAAGTGAGCGCTTAACCCACTGAGCCATCCCGGCTTCCCCATTTATATGAATTTTAAAGTAATAAGTATTTAAATATATGTGTGTGTGTTTCCATTCTTAATATGACTATACACAGCAACTTTTTAGATAATGTCTAGATTCTTTGTTAGAAAAAGAAAATGTATAATCATTTTGGTATAACGAGTCAGTGTTTCATATCTAGAATTTGCTTGCCAAAGAAAGGAATAGTGCAGCTCTTTGAAAACAACTAACAAGAATTATGGAGGGTATGCGATTTTACCTTAATGCGATCTAACAATTTAGGTTGCTACAGTTTCATAGATGTTAGTAGAAGACCAGTGACTTGTAGATCAAGGGCAACAGCATGGCAAGCAATATAAACCCATGTACGCTTCCGTCTCTTCTTGTCCCCCAAATCCCAAGGTGGGAGACGCAGATGAGAGTCCAAATGAATGTTTCATACACACTGGGTTTATGTCACAGGTAAAGAGCCCTAAGCAAAGGAAACCGGAATCTTAAAAGAGGGTAACTACTGACTACTGACTGTTCAGCCTTTACTATGAAATGAGATATTATCTTCATCATCCTGGTTAGGAAACATTTTCTTCCCATCCCAGGAGATATTACATCTAATTTCCTTTAACTATACAAATGTTCTTAAGAAAGCAGTCCAGAATACAGCTATCAGGGCATTTTCACAAAATATATGGACACATAAGAATCAAGAATTTCTGCAATTATCTTTCACTATGATAACTATATATAATACCAGGCTTAATAGTTGCTTTCAAGACTCACAAAACCATCACTGTCTGAAATTAACAATTCACTGTCAGTAGATAAACCAAAGGCCACATTTTCGTAAGTTAGGCCAAGTAAAAGAATCTGAATTGAACAATCTTTATGAATTAGGGTTATAAATACTCACTTCAGTAAAGAATTAGATTATAAAGTCTTCAAGAAGAAAAATGGACTTACTCGAATATAATTATTTGTAGTAAAATACTATATACCTCATACTTATTATCTGCTAGTAATGAAAGTCTCTGACTTTTAAATTCTCAGCGTCAATCACTTTGGATAAATGTCTACCTCTGCACTGTGTGATTTTGGTAGAATGCCAAAAGGTTTAGAACAACAGTAAGTGGCACAGAACAGGAACCATTTAAGTATTTATTACATTAATAAAATTAAACCAAATAATTCAACATGATGTCATGCTTAATAAAATTGTGTTGTATTATATTAAATCTTATTTTAATAAAATTTAATAATGTATTATTAATATTTGAAAGACAAAATATACAAAATGGCAAAGATCCAAAAATTACTTTTTATATCCCATCTTCAACCACTCAGGCACCCTCATTATAGACCAATAATATTATACATGTTTTTTCCTTTGGCAAATTTTTATGCATATATAATGAAAATATATATGCATATTCACAAAAATACATATACAAACTGCTGTTTCCTCATTTTAATACAGATGGCAACAAACTGTACGCATTTAACACATGCAAATTCTTATTTTGTTATATAGGCTTATGCCATGCCATTTCACAGATTTATAATGTCTCATTAGAGTCTCCTATTGTTGAGCATTAAAATAATTTCCAATATTTTGCAAACATGAACAACATTATAACACAAAATCTGAAAATAACTAATTTATATTATATCTGTGCAAGAAGAGCTGTAGAATAAATTTTAGGAAGTGGATATTCTTGATCGAAGTATTTGGGTTTTTTTGGAGAGAGAGGACCCAGGTCACTATAGATGTTACTAATAGATTTGTCTTTTTTAAAAATTCATCCAAGAATACATGAGAATGCCTATTTTCCTATCCCCTCATCAACAAAGCCTGGTGTAAGTTTTTGAGTGTTTTGCCAATCCGGAAAGTAAAAATGGAATGGTAATGCAATTCTATTATGCCTTTCTCCTGCTGTGAAGGAAATGGATCATATTGTTTTACATAATTAAGGAATATTCATACTTCCTCTTTGGATTATTATTTATAAACCATTTTTTAACATATTGCTACTTTTCTTTCTTTCAGTTTGGCAAAGCTCTTTGTATATTGGAGAACTTAAACTTTTTTTCTTAGTATGAGTTGCGTTTATTTCTCTTTTCTTTTTTTTTTTTTCTTTTGCTTTCTCTTATTAGTTTTTTAGGGTTGTAACAGTATCCTAAACTGGGTGGCTCAAAACAACATAAAAATTTTTTCCTTGTTGTCCTGGAGGGTAGAAGTAAAAAATCAATGTGTATTCAGGGCCATGCTCCTTTCCTGCTTTTTTTTTGGTTTTTGGTTTTTGGTTTTTGGTGGTTTGCTGGAAGTCTTTGGCGTTGTGTGACTTGTGGATACATCACTCCAATTTTTCCTTTTGCGCATGACATTCATCCTGTGTGTCTTCATGTTGTCTTTTCTCTGTGATTCTAACAAATGCTGAAGTAAGGGTGATACCAATTCTGTTCAAAATATTTCCATAAGTTAAGGGGGTAAAAAACTGCCCCCTAACTTTTTAAGGTCAACGTTCTTTGCTTTTCAAATCAAGAGACTATGAAGAGTTCCATATCACTCAAGAACATTGATATAATATTTCTAATTAAATGTTAGCAAATAATATCCAGCAATATTTTTGAAAAGGATAGTGTATCATGACTAAATGTGATTTATTCCAAAAATTCAAAGTTTAAGATTCAAGTAAATTGCTGTCACACCTATTTTTTAAAGATTTATTTTTATTGGTTTTTGACAGACAGAGAGACAGATAGAGAGAGGCAGAGAGAAGGGGGAGGGCCCAGAGCAGTCTCCATAGGTGACAGCATTAGTTTTCCATATAGTTTCACTCCACAGGTGGGCACGGTGCTGCGCAGGGCAGGAACTGGGCCGGGGACTCCCACATAGGCCCCGGTAAGAACGGAACTGGGGGGACACCCCAGTTCAGCATATGGGTCCACATAGGCTGGAGCCGGGATTTGATCCCTGGTCTCTGGGGCTGCAAAGCGAACGCTTAACCCGCTGAGCCATCCCAGCTTCCCCTCACACCTATTTTTAAGGCTTGCATATTTGCAGGTCTCCTACTTCCCTTGGAAGTGAGGTTTGTGGTTTTATTCCTTATACTTGCTTTGGATGATTTTTAGATAATTCCCTGTAAATTAAGGATGAGATTCTTACAATATTTCATCATGTTTATTCTGCTTATAATAAAATTTATCTTGAATAAGTTTTAAAAATTACCTATATTGTTGTATATACTCTAATACATCAGATGGCATAAATTGGACACCAGTATGGTTGATGTTATTATTCCAATTACCATTTTCTTTCCTATGCTCTTTTTAGAACCCTTTCAAAGATTTATTGATTTGTAATTCTACCTATTCAGATTTTCTACTTAAGGTATCTGTATAGTTACATTGTAATGGAAGTATGCCACTTGTGATAGGCTGAAAAATGCACCCCCAAAGACATAGGTTTCTTACTTCCCATGTGAATGTGTTATCTTACATATAGTAAAAAGAATTTTATAGATAAAATTAAGTTGAACATCTTTTTTTTTTAATAGTTTTTATTTTTAATCTTTAATTTATTAAGGCAACTTTAGTTAGTAAAAATTATATAGGTTTCAGGTGTACAACTCCATAGTGTCTTGTCAATGTGTTATAATATATGTTCACCACCTAGGGTCAGCTTTCTTTCCTTCACCATATATTTAGCTGAAGTACTGAAATTTGTTGGCTAGGTAAAAGAGAAGTGGAAGCTAACTGTGCAGGTAGAATGGAGGGAGTAAGCAGTCTGAATGGGGATATATGAAGGCTGTCAGGAAGTGTCCAGCCATGTAACTATTCTCATTATATTGACAATGACTGGATTTTTTCCTGGACAGTCCTTATTCATTATAGTCAAATGTTACAAAGTCTTTGGCCAATACCTGGGATAGAAACAGAAAAATATAAATGGAATGCTAAAGTTATTTAAATAATTTAAAGGAAAAAGTTATTTTAAATGAAATTTATTTAAAGAGAAATAGAACAAAAAGATAACTAAGAAGTTATATGATGATTGAATTCAATGTAAATGTAAACACTCTCCAAAAGGCTCAAATTATCAGACTGAATAACAGAACAAGACTCAATATTTTTCTGTCTCAAATAGACCAAAAGACAAAAAGTAAAATTATCAGGAAAACATATTATGCAAAGATAGGCAGAAGAAAGTTGGTATGGATATAGAGTATCAACAGAGACAATGAAAGCTATTTCATAATGACAAAAAGTCAATTCACCCAGAAAATATAACAATCCTGAATATGTATGTACATAATATCAGAGCTTTAAAAACAGTGAGACAAAAATTGGCAAATCTAAATTGAGAAATAGATGAGTTTACAATCACAGCTGGAGAATTTAACATGGCTCTCTCAGGAATTCATGAAAAAACTAGACCAAAAATGAATAAGAATGGAGATGCTGATATAGCTCAGCAGGTTGAGCAATTGCCTTGCAACCACAGAGTCTGGTGATAGAATCCCAACCCCAGCTCATGTGAACCCATATGCTGAACTGTGGTAAAACTGGTAACCACCAGGATGGTGGCAAAAGTTCTTTCCTCCCATATGGGAGGACCCCAGTTCAGTTCCCACCCCGCATGGCCCCACATCCACCTATGTAGAATGAAATTGTGTCACAACTAATGATATACAACTCTGGAGACTGTTCTGGGCCCTCCCCTTCTTTCTCTCTCTCTCTCTCTTTCTATCTCTAGCCTTTTCTCAAATAATAAAATAAATCTTTAAAAAAATAAACAACATAGATTTGAACACTATCAACCAACTTGACCAATTTTTGTAGCACAACATGCATAACCACTGAAGTTTATGCATTATTTTGAAGTGTACATAGATGATTGAACAAATACATCCATATACTGTGTGAGATAATAAATCTTGAGAAATTTCATAAACTTGCCATCTAACCAAATAATTTTTTTCTGATGACAATCATATTAACTGAGACTCTTATCCTTCATGGGTGAAGATTAGCTATGGTTACTACACCAAGTGAAAATTATTTCATTCAGATGGTTTGGTAGATGATAAAATGAATATAAAGTAGGTAACAAAACAAAGGAGCTATATGAAAACACAGCCTTCATGATTATTTGCAGGAATATTAAGATGTATGTTATGGTACTTTCTTGTGGTTTTACTTTGTGTTTCTCTTATTTATACTAAGTTCAACAACATTTTTATGACTTTTAGTAATTCATTTCTTCATATTCATTGTCAATTGCATACTAGGTATTTTAAGTACTTAAAACATTTATATACATATTTTAGCTTCTTTGTAAATTTTTCATATTGAAAATATATTCAATTATTATTGTAGGAAAACTATTTTTTAAAGATTTATTTATTGTTTTTGACAGAGAGAGAGATACAGTCAGAGACAGAGAGAAGGGGGAGGGCCCAGAACAGTTTCCATAGTTGCACATCATTGGTTTCTTCACATAGTTTCATTCCATAGGTGGACAGGGCTGCACAGGGCAGGAACTGGGCCAGGGTCTCACCCTGGTGAGAACTGAACTGGGGGCACTCCCCAGCTCAGCATATGGGTTCACATGGGCTGGGGCCGGGATTCGATCCTCTGTCCTCGGTCCCCAGGGCTACAAAGTGAGCGCCTAACCCACTGAGCCATCCCGGCTTCCCCTGTAGGAAAACTTTTAATGTATAGAAATACTGAATTTTAATTTAGGTGCATGTATAATATTTTCATTTATTTTTGTCTATTTTGCATTCTTTTAAAGAAATTCTAACCTATTTCAATGTGATAAACAGGTTAACCTATGTGATATAAGTTCTAAAGTTTTATTTTTGGGTGTAAGCAATTGGTATGTGGTATGGCAGTGTGTACCTATACATGTGTTTGTGTATGACATAAAGTAGCTCATCTTTCCTACACCAAATTGCAATGTCAGTGCTACCAAATATAAAACAATAATACACATTTGACACAGTACTGTTTTTGAAAAATTATTGTGATTATTTTAAATATTATTTTTATAGATACCTAATAATGAATAATTGCTTAATTTGAGGCTCTTATAATTTTTTTTATGATTCACATTTATATTCTGAGTAGTCCCCTTGGTTTGCAATTTGAATTGCATTTGAATATGATTGATTCTTGTACTTTTTAATTGTTCCTCTCAGACGTGTATAAAGCTGAAATTTCTCTGAATATAGGTTCAAATATATGGGATCTTGACCGAAGTAATAGGAGAACAGGAGAGTAATGGAGAAAGGAGTGTCATGTCCCTGTGGACAGAAAGATGTCTGGCTTAAAAATCCCTTTGTGTGTACCATTCACAAGATCATCTGAATGTATAGTTACAGTAGAATATCTATATGTGAGTGAATATATATAATTTATCCAAAAGATCAAATTGTATAGATATATTACATTTTTTGAAAACTATGAGTATAATAAAACTAAGCTCTAGACTATCTAGGTCATTTCAAATAGATTTTAGTAAGTGGAAAGGTATATATTTATATCACTTTTAAAAACTTTATATAACATTTTTAAATGTAAAGACTTTTCAAAGAATATTTCATTGTAATACTGGTTATACCCAAATAATGAAGAAGGAAAACTAAATTCTATTATTCATGAAAATTTTCTGCAAGAGTAAAATTAGAATGAACACATTTAAACTCTTCAGTGCAGTTCTAAATTTAGTCCTCTACATTTTGGAGGTATAGCAAAACCCAAGATAAATAGTGTTAGGATCACATGGAATTGTTAACAATGCCTGTAATGAAACACAAAATTACACTGTGGATATGGAGAGATGAGAGGAGACACATCGGATTGAAAAAGCTAAATTTAGATGAGAAAGAAATTGCTAGATTTTTCCTCCAGAAGAACTGCACACTAAATATATTCTTTCATTCACAGTAGAAAAACATGTGTCAAAAGAATTGCAGCTCAATTGTCCTCCTCCATAAAAACTATTTCCAAATGTAGAAAATGAAACTTCCTGATTATTTATAAAAGGGGGAAAGAGAAAAATATTAGCAAAGGAAAAGGATTGGCCTTTAGATCAAAGTGGCTAATGCAAATGCAATGCATAGGAAAGGAAGAGAACTTTAATTTTGTCAATATCATATTTCCATATTATTATTAATGACTTATTGCTAATGATGAAAATGTATTGAGTATTTATTTTGTGTCAGTTATTATGTTAAATTTATATGTATATCATTTTAATAGACAAGAACTCCATTGGTCATGTGGTATTATGTATTAATTGTATCAACAGAATATTATAATTGAAACTTAAAGAGGGTCATTTACTTTGACAGTGTCATATTGTAAGAGAGTGGTGAACTCTAAATTCAGGTCCAGGCAGAATGACTCAAGTATCTGACTCAAGGGACTGACTTAACAGTAAAATGTTTTTGAATCTTTATTTTTCCTAAAAATAATTATGGCTATATATAATGTATACAGGTGAACAATGGCGAAAAAAATAACCAACATTTTCAGACTATTAAATACTATTAAATACTGACTCTGAGCTAATACTGGCAAATCATCACTTTGATCTGCTAATCTGAGTGAGTGTTTATGGGGCTAGATAATAAAAGATGTTATAACAGAATTCTCCTCATGTTTGCAATTGTAGAATCGTTCAAACACTATGATTATTTTTTCCAGTTTTAAGTGTTCCTTTGGAATTTAAGTGGCTAAATCCCATCTTGGCTTCTGCCCTATGGCACAGGGCTACGGCAATTGAATGTTCCAAATGGAAAGTTTTAGAGCTCCAACTTGCTACAGATATAATAAATCAAAATTAAATGTTGCATCCCTGAAGATATTGTAAGAATTTGTATTTTCATGAAGATTTCAAAGATGCATGAGATTGTCCTTGTCACATATTGATAAATTTTTTCAGTTTCGTGACTGAAAAAGAGTGAGGCATGTTGTAGAATATGGTGGATTAATAAAAATAATATTGATGACTCATTTTATTTGCTGGCCCAAATTAAATCAACTGCTGCCACTAGGTTTGAGTCTATTGATGCTATTAATAAATGTCTATACTTTTGGAGATAAAATCCTCCAGAAGTTTCTGCATGGCAAAAACATCAATATACATTTTTGTACAGTTTTATTATGTCAGCTCCCCTAATCTGTAATTTACTGATAGTTTGAAAAATTTTTAACACTTTCCTCTTTCTACTGAACATCTATCCTCCAGAACATAGGATGTCCCAAAATTCACACAAGATTTGAATTTTGCGTCATTTGTGTAGTAAAGTGTTGCCAACGGAAAAAAAGACAGAGTGACAGCTGAAAGTTCAGGGTTATTAAAAATGGAGCACTAGATGAAAGAACAACGCGCTTTCATTGTTGAGCAATGAAAATTTACAGTTTTTAATTATGAACCTGTGTTTTCTATCAAAATTACTTCTTTTGTGAATTTTGGGACACCCATTATTTATGGTAATGCATATTTACAAAGTAGCAGGCAGCTTGCATTTTAGATGTATGTAAGAGGAGGAAGACATACATACCACATAAATACAAGGAATTTCCTGTGGTTCCTGTGACCTAGGTCTTATAGCGATACAGACTCCAAAATGAAAAAGAAATATTTGCTACAGTTTCTACCCTTTACCCATATATAGAAAATATACTCCTTTCCAGTTCTATGTTGGTTATTTGAAGTGCCATTTAACATAATTAGAATTTTTTATTAATATCTATTTATCAAGTTAATCAAAAAGTTAATAACTTTGAATTGGACCCTGAATAATGGAAGGCTAGCAATAAGTAGGGTTATGACAAAGACAAAGTACTATTCTGGGGGTGATATTTGTTGAGATAAGGAATTAAGAGAATAGATTAAATTTAATATGAAAGATGAGTTCAGTTCAAAGTATACATTTTTAGTAAAATTGAGATATTCAAGAAGAGAGTTATGCAATGGTTTGGTGGTTACCAGGATAGGGGGGAGGAGCGGGGGGACAGTTGTGGGGGGAGGTGGGAGTGGGCACTAGATATAAGGTGATGGAAGGGGAACTGATACTGAGTGATGGGCACA
>PVKE010012197.1:0-38776 GCA_004027555.1 Craseonycteris thonglongyai
GGGAGGTGGGAGTGGGCACCAGATATAAGGTGATGGAAGGGGAACTGATACTGAGTGATGGGCACATAATATGATGCATGAATGATGTGATGTGGACTAATTGTTACCAACCAATGTAACCTCATTAAATTTAACTATATAAATAAATAAATAAAATTTTCTACTTTAAAATCGAAAGGTTTACTTAATTTTTATAAATAATCAGTAGAAAATGAAAATAAAAAAGACCAAAAAGAGAAAAAGAAAATGAATGAAAATTAAAAAAAAAAAAGATAATTAGTAGGAAGGTATCCAAAAAAGAAGACAAACTTACAACAATGAAAACATGTTCAAAGTAGTCATTTTATATAGTTTCTGCTAATTGCATGTTATATTACTTTGTTAAAATTAGAAGGGCAACATTTTGAAAGGTAGAATGTGCATTTCTGCTATAACCCCTCACTGTAGCTATATATTGTGTTAAATCATAGGAACTGGCTGATTTTGTAGGTAAAATTAACTTCATGTAGTTAACTTAGGTAATTATAGATTTATAGCATATTCTGCTCCTTGTTAGGCCAGATCTTCCTGTTTTTCAAAAACATCTACAATATTAAATATATTTTCCCACCTGGATAATTTTTTTTTTAACTTAGGTTTATTGCCAAAGATTGGTATTCAGATAATGCTTATTATATTAATAATGGGCATCTTTGTTTTTCCTTTTAATGAGCATAATTCTGGAGTTTCACCTTTAAATGCTTTTTTAAGTTCTCTGGTACTTTACCAAGTTAAGGCACTCCTCTTTCTATTCTGCCAAGAGTATCCAGAATAGATGCTGAATTTCATGCTTCTTCTATAACTGTTAGAGATGATGAATGTTTTTTCTTCTGCTTATTGATGTAATAATTTATAATAGGGTTTTTAATGTTGAAATATTTTTTAAGATTTATTTTATTGTTTTGAGCGAAGGTGAGAGAAAAGGAAAGAGAGAGAAGGGTGGAGGGCCAAGAGCAGTCTCTTAGTTGTACATCATTATTTGTGACTTGGTTTCATTCCACACAGGTGGATGTGGGGCTGCGTGAGGCAGGAACTGAACCAGGGGCCTCCCACAAGAGGTGAGAACCTTTGCTGCCATCGAGGCGGTTACAAGGTTGCTCTGCAGTTTAGCATATGGGTTTGCAAGGGCCAGAATCAAAACCCGGTCCAGGCAAGCACTCAACCACTGAGCTGTCCCAGCATCCAGAATGTTGAAATATTTTTGATGTTGAAAAAACCTTTTCTTGGTCATAGTATTTCTGTTTTTTATGTGCTAACGTTTCATTTAGCGCTTTTTAAATTTTGTGCCTTGTGTCTATAAATGAGAAACACTAGATTAGAAAGATTTGTTTTTTTGTTGTTGTTTTTTTCTGTGCCTTTGAAATAGCTTAAATAATATAGACATTTTCTATTTCTGAAAGTTGTGATAGAATTTTGTTGTAAAACTGCCTGGTCTTGTTGCCTTTTTGTGTGGTTGGTTGAACTTCAGCTGTTTTCCCACTTTTCCTATGGGTTTTGATTTCTTTTTCTTACCTCCTTTAAAAGTTTATTAGAGAATTTGATATAAAGTTTAAAATTTATATTTAAAACTGTCAGGAGTTTGACTCCTGTGTTAATATTGTACAAGATCTTCCGCTTTTTAAGAAACAGACTTGACCAAAGTCTTTCTTGTATTGGCATTTTTAAAGAAGCTAAAAAGAAACAACTTTTAAAAATTTATGTTAGTTTTTATTAGATTCTTCTTTGGTCCTAATTTTTGTAGTTGAATACTTAGTTTATTTTGATTCTTTGTTGTTACTGAAAATATTTAAACATGTAAATTTTCTAAACTTTACTGCTTTGTTCATATTGCATAGGTTTTGTTACAGAATTATAGAGTGATTTCATTTTTACATAAGCCTAGATGTGTTTTGATTTTTCTTTTTAGCCCAGAAGTATTTAGAAGTGTGTTTTAAAGTTTTTGAATTTTTAAATCACTATTTAAAAAGTTATTATTTGTCTCTTTTTTAGTTAAATTCTAATTTGGCCTTTTGGAATCAAAAATTTTTCTTATTTCAGAATACTTTATTATTGTAAATATTTTTTGGGTATTTGGAAATAATGTATTTTATCTTTGGTACGAAGAACTCTGTCAGGTCATGTTCTTTAATTATGTATTACATAACTATGTAATATGTCTTTTGTATTAATTTTTACTTGATTTGTTTTTTAACAAGTGAGAAAATTTTCCAAGATGATAGGTGATTTCACTTCTCATTTTTTCTTTTTTATAATTAATTTTGGGCCATCATATCTTAGAGAATTTTTTTTTTTTTTTTTTAGAAGAGTGCTCAAATTTATTTATTTATTTATTTATGAGAGAGAGTTAGAGATATACAGAGACAGAGAGAGAACTGAACTGGGGGAGCTCCCAGTTCAGCATGTGGTTCCGCACGGGCCGGGGCCGGGATTCGATCCTCGGTCCCCGGCGCTGCAAAGTGAGCGCTTAACCCACTGAGCCATCCCGGCTTCCTCTCACTTCTCATTTTTAAAAGCCTTTTTTGCTTTATGTTCTATATTTGTGTTTGCATACAGATTCATGATCTCTCTTTTTTTTTAAATGAGTAGTAACCTGAGGCTTTGCACGCCCAGATGTGTTTTAATTTTGTCCTTCCACATAAATGATCTTTTGGCAAGATTAAAATGGCACTTTTTCTTGAGTCTTGAAAAATTATTTTTCTGGAGATAATTTAAAATTGATGATTACTATTTTTGCTATTCATTATTGCAGATGAGAATGCTGATATCAAACCTAGTTTTTATTTATAAAGGTAGCTTATCTATTATGCTGTGTGCCTCTTAACTTTACTCTCCCACTCCTGGCTAGAGAGTCTTTAGAATTTTTCTTTATCCTGAGATCTAACACTTCACTATAATCTTTATCTTTTTTCGGAATACATTGTACTCTGGAGAGAACCTCTTGACATGTTCTTCACACTAATTGCATTTCAAGCTGTGTTCATTCATATCATTCGTCTATTGAAAGTTTTATTTTAGATTATCCCATACTTTAAATTTTTATTCTTACAGTTTTATGACTTGTTTGATAGAAATGCTTAATTTAAACTATATTTTAGTTTTTTTCATGTCATATATGTTTCCTCAGAAAGTTTTATTTGAATTTGGTACATCGCTTTCATGTTGTTAGATTCCTGGGGTACTTGCTATTTGCAGTTGTCTGCCTATATTTGGGGATGAGAGTCCAGGTTAGCCACTTTCCAATAGAATGTTGGTATGGTTGTGAATAAAGGTTCAGTATCTGTGAACTATATGTATTATGGTGGCCACTAGCCACATTTGCCTATTGAACATTTGAAATGTGGCCAGTGCAACTAAGAAACTGAAGTTTTCATCTTATTTCATTTAAATTTAGCTCATTGCTATTAGGCTTCTTCTCACTACTGAAATTTCTTTTGGTAGTTGCTACTAATTTCTTGGTTATCAAGTCCAGTGAAGATCTTTTCATTCCTTAACTCCTTTTAAGTGATTTCTTCTTTGTTGTTGATAGTTTTTTGATTTTTCATGATTTTGGTTATCTTTTTTGTGCTATTTTAATCCCAGTCCTGAGCTCTTGAGTCTCATAGTTGCACTGAAAAGTTAATATTCCCTGAGGTGTTCTGCCCTTGTTGCTTCTCATTTTTCAAACCCTATCCTTTGATTTTCAGACCCAAGTATCTTTTTGATTATTGGACATGTTTCATATGGTGGATGGTCCGTAGGTGCCTTCCTAAAATCTATTCTTAACTTGAGTATTCCTTGTCCTGGTTAATTCTTAGAAAGTCATCCATGACTGTTTTTTTCTTTTCTCCTTTGTTCATGGAGAATTCTAGACCCCATTGCTCTTAACTATTGCAGTATCCTTTGAATAGATCTATTGTCTCATTCTTTATGCAGTGCTTAGTTTTAGGCTATAAATTTAACCATATTATTCCCTTTTTAAACCCTTAAAGCCTGGTATTTATAGGTCTTCATTATGTTCTTTTGGCAGCATAAGTTTCCAAATATATGTTTTTCTCCTCCTTTCTTGTACTTACCTGGGTAATCTTACTATCTCGTGTATGTAGGAGACACTGAAATAAAAATACTGTTGTGTTAATGCTCAAAAGTAGCATCTCAGAATAGATTTTTGCTTGTAAATATAGCTTGATTTGAATAATTTAAAATCTCTGAGTTACCATTGCCAAGAGTCCAAAAATTTCTCCTTTCTCAACCACTTTTTCCTCTCCTTATACCGCAGTCATGTGAAATCACTCAGTCCTGAAATACCAAATGCTGTTGTTACCCCTTTGTGTTTTCACAACCAAAACTGTTTTCTCTTCACTCTTAACCTATCATTTTTTCTTGACAAACTTATTAATCTTTCAAGATCCCAGTTCTTTATTATTGTGTGACTCCTTCCTAGAACCTATTTCTTTTATAAATCTTTTGTAGTGAATTTTATTTATTTATATATGTGATTTGCCTTCTCTACTGTGAGCTTTTAAAAGCATAGACTATGATTTAATTTTAATTATGCCAGGGCCTGTCATATAAATATAGGTGCTCAGTAATTTTAAATTAATATCTTATTTGACATATCTAGTACATATCAAAAACAGGAGAGTGGTAGTATACTTCATAGACTTAATTGGTTTCAATTGAAAGTTAATTTTTCAGGTGCATTTAAGAGTAAAATAATTTACTACTCTAGAATTCTTAAAATAGTTGAAGTTGTTGCATTTGTACTATTTATGAAGGAAGCAAATAGTTTATTTTTTTATTTTATTTTTTTATTTTTGAACTGAACTGGGGCCCTCACCACATTCAGGAAGCACACCCCAGTTCAGCATGTGGGTCCGCCTGGGCTGTAGCTGGGATTTGATCCTCGGTCCTCAGGGCTTTAAAGCGAGCGTTTAACCCGCTGAGCCATCCCGGCTTTCCCGCAAATAGTTTTATTCAGACCTTCAGGGAACTATAAATTTATACTTGTAATCTTAAAAAAATATGTACATAATTGATATTCCAGCACATTACCAATTGCTTAAAGTGGCCTTGATTGTTAGGCTGGTATTAGTTCTTTTTATAGCCTTATAAAATATTATGTGTAATTTGAATAATAAAATGACATTTACAATTCTATAGCCTTTTTTTAAACTAATTTTGACTACTTTCCTAAATCATTTCTGGAACTTAAATTCATGCCTACTAGTTAATTAGATTTTATAGTTCCTATAGTAGGCAGAATAAATGGTTGGGTTTTTGAGATTTTCTTTTGTCTGTTTTCCAAATATAAACTATACTTGAATGGTCAATAAGGTTTTTTGAAATTAAGAATTTTCTTAGCAATTCTTATACGTGGTGCTTCATTTCCTTTACCTTTGAGATTCGGTGCTCTAATTATTTTTAATTAGTGATACATTGTGTTATTTTATTCCTAAAAGTGACTAAATTATTACTGGAGAGCATTTGTATCAGGAAAGAAAAGAATGCATCAGTAACATGGCATATTTGATAGCTCGTAAACTTGTGCATTTTGACAATAAAACTATGACTTAAAAGAAGTAAACTCATTGAAAGACTATAATTTCACCCCAACAGTGGTCCACTTGAAGCTTTTTGGGGTTGAAGTCACATCTTGTTGAAAATTCAAGGGGAAGCCGGGATGGCTCAGTGGGTTGGGCGCTCACTTTGCAGCCCTGGGGACCGAGGATCGAATCCCGGCCCCGGCCGTGCGGACCCATATGCTGAACTGGGGGATGCCCCCAGTTCAGTTCTCACCAGGGCGAGACTCCGGCCCAGTTTCTGCCCTCAGCAGCCCCGTGCCCACCTGTGGAGTGAAACTATGTGGAAAAACCAATGATGTGCAACTATAGAGACTGTTCTGGGCGCTCCCCCTTCTCTCTGTCTCTGTATCTCTGTCTCTCTCTCTTGCTGTCAAAAACAATAAAAATAAACTTTAAAAAAAAAAGAAAATTTAAGAGCTACAGTAACAGATGATTCTTAATTTCTTTTTTTTAAATTATTTTTTGTTTGAGAGAGAAGACGGGGAGCCCAGAGCAGTCTTTATAGTTGTATGTCTTTAGATGTGACATGGTTTCATTTCACACAGGTGGATAGGCAAGAACCTTCCCTGCCATTCGGCAGTTACTAGTTACGCCACAGTTCAGTGTATGAGTTTTCATGGCTAGGGCCGGGATTTGATCTCTGGACCTCACGGTTGAAGGGCAAGAGCTCAGTGTGCTGAGCTATCCCCAGCATTCCCAGATCATTCTTAATTTCTCTTCAGTCCCATTTTGTCTTTGATCTGAAACATTATTAGCCTACTTTCATTCTATATTTACCAGTATTTTTATTGAATTAATTTTTTTCTTTTTTAGATTTATTTCATTGTGTGACAGAAGGTCTGAGAGAGAAAGGAAGGGGAGGGCCCAGAACAGTCTCCACAGCTCCACACCACTAGTTGTGACATGGTTTCACTCCACATAGGTGGGCGGGGACAGCACAGGGTAGAAACTGGGCTGGGACCTCCTGTGTGGGATGCATGCACCAATGAACTAGGGGCCAAACCGGGGGTGCGGGGGACTGAACTGGGGGTCTCCCACATGGGAAGCACACTCCCAAGTCAGCACATGGGTCCACATGGGCTGGTGCTAGGATTTGATCCTCGGTTTCCCGGACTGGAAAGCAAGTGCTTAGGCCTCTGAGCCACCACAGCTTCCCTGATACGTGTGGTTTTTAAAAAGCTATCTTCTGGATTTAAAAAAACAAAAGGCACGAATATGAGGGCTGTCCAGAAAAAAAAAATCCAACCATAAATGCCTCTATTTTTCATTTTGCTTGGCTGGGTACTTTCTGGACAGCCCACCCCTTGTACATTTCTGTAGGTGTTAGGATGATGTGTCATAGGATTTTTTTCTAGATTCAGAATTGATCAAAACTGGTAGAAAATGTCAGGCTTATTGGTCAGAATGGTACTTAAATTTTGGTTTGTTAGCCTTGCCTCTTTATTATGAGTGTTACATGCCTTGAGTCAGCTCCATCTCTTGGCAACTCTGAGTGATGTCCATAGTGTTCTGTCCTCAAAGCTCTGCTTGGTGCCTGCAGACTCATGCCAATGGCTTCTATAGAGTCAATCTCTCCTATATTGGTTCTTCCTCTTTTCCAAGTGCCTTCTGTTTTTCTCAGCATTATTGTCTTGAGAAAAACCCTGCCTTTCATCATGTTCCTGAAGTAAGTAGGACATCTTCAGTTTTGTCATTTTTGCTTCCAGTGATAGGACACACTTGTTCATCTTTCTGGCCATCGGAGTATCCATAGAATTCTTCTCTAACACCATTTGTAATGAATCCATTTTTTTCCTATCAGCCTTCTTCACTGTCCAACTTTTGTATCCCTACATATTAGTAGTAATCTGAGGGTGTGGATGATCTTAGCATTGGCCTCTAATGATACATCTGTGCTCTTAGTAATCTTTCCTAATTCTTCCATTGCTGTGCTTCTGAGTCTGAGCCTTCTCTTAATTTGACTGTACTCTCCATTTGAATTGATGACTGAACCAAGGAAAACAAAATCTTTAACAATTTTGATGATCTCATTGTCTGTTAAAGTTGTGTATTTCTTCTGTTAGTCATGATTTTTGTTGTCTTGATGTTCAGATGCATTCCTGATTTGGCATTTTCTTTCAATTTGATCACAAGACATTTCAAATCACTGGTTACCTTTTGCTAGTAAGATGGTGTCATCTGCAGATCTTAAGTTTCTGCTATTCCAATTCCACCAATTTTCACTCCTGTTTCTTCTGAATCTAGACTAGTTTTGCGTACAGATTAAACAAAGAGAGATAAAATGCCCTCGTCTACACCTTTGCCTGTAGGAAACTATTCTCTCTTCATATTCTGTCTTGACAATGACTTCCTGTCCATGCACAGGTTACACATCAGGACAATCAAATGCTGAGACATTCCCATTTCTTTCAAAGCAACCCATAGCTTTTCATGATCCACACAAAGGCTTTACTGTATAGTCTATAAAACAAGACTGCCTAACCTTATGAAATTCTTTGGAGCACTCCCAATGTCTCTCTGTAATCCTTTCAATATCATTAAGATTGATTTTTGGAGAAAGGCAGGGAAGCATATAGAGCTCTTCAGTTTTGTGCACTGTTATTTTAGAAAATCTTTCTTGGTAGTCTTTAGTATACATATCAAAGAATCAGGTTAAGGAACTACTACCAAACAAAATTTAAAACCAAAAAATAAAGTTGAATCATAGAGCCAGAACTCTTTGAATATTGACTATATCCTAATTGAAAGAAAGTTCCTGTTTGGGTTTGGATATATGTATCTTTTAGGATGGTATCCTGCTAGCCATAGATTGTTAACTTGATAATAAGAATTAAGGTGAGAAACTGTAAAGTGCAAAGAACACCAGTCTGGCAGTGTGGATGTAGTTTTTGTTTTGCTGGTTATTAGCTTTTTGTCTATAGGCAGGTCATCTGTTTTCTTGACTGCTGCTTTTTTTCTTCCCCCTTTTTTCAAGATTGAATTGATAATTTCTAAGATCTTTTTCATATAAATGGCTTGAGATGTATGCAGGAAGAACCTTCTGATTTTTGTGCTTCAAATTTATGCTTTCATATGTATGTGTCCTACCATTCCATGGTAACTAAACTTCTTGCCAAAAGTATAGTATAGTATGTATGACTTCTTTTGTTTGAGGACCATTGGAATATTTCCCACCAATGTTTATTTAACCTTTTTTTATTGCTATATAGTTAAGAGTAGAACAGCATGATAGTTTTCTCAGCATTTATTAATTTAAATTGAGAAATAAGGTTGAAAAATTTTCAAGATTATAAGCCAAAGTCCTACAGTTTTTATTGTATGTATGTATGTATATAATGTAAAAATCAGTTTTGTTTGTATAATACATGGGTTGGTTTGTAACTGTCAGTACATCTTCTAATTTAAGTCTTGAGTTGCCCACCAAATACAGTCTTTATTGTTTAAGTTGGGAAATCGTCGTTTTGCTTCAGAATACTGAGTATCAAACATTCTAAACTTAACCTATTGGTCAAATACCAGTTTCTGGTGGGCTTACTTTAAAAATATGAAAGAGAGAACTAATTTTATATTCCAGAAATTCTGAGGTATTCTTTGTATTTTAAATGTACAGCCTTCTCTGGTTTTTACTTAATAGATGAAATACTTAGGGTATTATAAACCAAAGGCATTATGAAATTATATAAGGGTATTATAAAACAAAGCCATTATACAACCGTGCCTTTTAAGATTGAGGGAAAATTGGGGAAGCCGGAATGGCTCAGTGGGTTAAGCGCTTGCTTTACAGCCCCGGGGACCGAGGATCAAATCCCGGCCCCGGCTCCTGTGGAGCAATATGCTGAACTGGGGAGTACCTTCAGTTCACTTCTCACCGAGGTGAGACTCCTGCCCTGTGCAGCCATGCGCCCACCTGTGGAGTAAAACTATGTGGAAAAACCAATGATGTGCAACTATGGAGACTGCTCTGGGCCCTCCCCCTTCTCTCTCTCTCTGTATTTCTCTCTCTCTCTCTCTGCCAAAAACAATAAAAATAAATATTAAAAAAAAAAAGATTGAGGGAAGAATCTTACTGGTTTTAAGTTTTAAAAATGTAAGTATAGTGTAAATGTTAATACCTAAATTTTTCTATTTTTGGTGAAAATGAAATTTTCAAAATGCACAAAGCTAGCATGAGTTAAATACTTGTTTGTAATGTGTAGGTTTTTATAGCTGTGGAATAGAATGAGTTCCAAGGTTTGGGTGAAACATGCTCATTGTCCACTTACTGGTTATATGAGTTTAAATTCTCTTTGTATCTTGGTTTCCTTACTTTGCTCTTGACTTTCTTAATGCAGTTATCCTTCATTATCCCCAGTATGCACTTATAAATCTTACATCATGCCTCAGAAATAGCTCTTGAATCTGTTAATTTTTTCTAACACAGACCATTTTTTTCTTTTGCCTGAATTAAAGCAATGGCATACTGCCCTTTTCATCTCTCCCAGATTAGTCCTCACACCAGAATCACCTCTTAACAAAGCACATTTTCTCATTTTTGGTATAAAAATTGTTGTCTTCCAGCTGCCCTTAAGGCAAAGTACAAATGTTTCTGTGAACAACTTGCTACGTCTCATGCTCCATCATAAGAGTTCTGTCACACATGGTAACATCACAGATTCTGTTTGCTTCTAAAATACTGTACTTAGCTCCTTTTGCTTAGTTAATTCTTTCTTATCTTTCAGGCTTCAATTTAGAAATTATTTCCTCTAACCTCCCAATTCCCAGTCTAAGTTAGTTAGCACATCTTTTATCACATATAACCTATTATGGTGATTATATTGTAGTACCCAAAACGTAGCTTCTTATTTTCCCTTCTCAAACCTGCTTTTCCCACAGTCCTGCATTTTGTTAAATAGAAACGTAAGTCTGCCAGTTGCTCAGGCCAATAATCTTGAGTCTCCTAACCGGTCTTTCTGCTTTCCTACTTTCCAACTTTTTAGTTTATTCTCAGTGGAGCCATCATATCAAGTCACTCCTTTTCTCAAAACCCTCTCAGATGTCCTTAAAACAGCCCACAAGCTCTGTGTAATTTGTTACACCCTCCATTGTTATCTCTCTGACTTTAAGAGTGTAGATTCTACTCTTACTGCACTTCAGCCACAAAGACCTTGTAGTTCCTTTAGCATTTCATGCAAGTTCCTGCTGCATTCGGTCTCTGTTTTTGTTTTGCTCTTCTCACTGAGTAACTCAGATATTTTCTATCATTTAGGTAGTTTGAAAATAATACGTAAATTGGGTGATTTAAGTATAAAATTGAATGAATTGAAGTGGAAAAAGGATTATAGTGATATTTATGGTATGTACTGCAGTCCTTACCCAAGTCAGCAACAGATTGTTCAAGTGCTTGGTTTCTCAGGAATCTTTTCCACCAGAGGACTAAATATCGATCTTAAAGACTATCCAGTATAGTTAGTATTTAGGGTCAATAGATAGATGGGTTTTCGTGAACCAAGTGAAGATAATACAATAAAATATACTGCCAGTAATCTTAAGTTTTGTCGATTTTTCAGTGTTCTTTAGAACATACTTCAGTATATTTCAGAGAAATCTGTATTCACTATATTCTGAAGAAACATTCTGGCTTTTTTCTTTTTTTCATAGTCACAAAAATGTGTCATTTTAGCCCCAGAATCTCTTGGGGATTTAAAAATGTCACTCAGTCCCACTGAAGACCTACTGACCCAGAATGTCTGGGTAATGATACCTGGCGCTCTGCCTACTTAACATGATCCCAAAAGTTATGTTGATACATAAAAAAAAATTGGCAACCACTGCTTTATGCTATATAAGTAAGGGTTATAATGGAGTCAAGGAACTGAGAATCCCATGGCATAATTAGTGGCAGAAGATCTCTGATAACCTTTAAAACTTAAAATTTATTTGAATATATTTAAAACTTAAAAACACTGTAACTTAAAACTTTGATGCTAAGACAACCTGGGCCCTTTAAACCTGTGGAAGTAGCCTTCATTTTTTTTCCCTTGGAAGCAAGTGTGACATTATTTTGGGATTGAATAGGATTCATTTGGAGTTGTCAGTACTCAAGCACTTTCTAATTCTTAGTGACCTATTGACATTTAGGGATAACACTATAGAACGTTGAATACCCATTGATTCAAATCACAGAAACATACATATATTTTTACAGATCCCTGCTTTCTAGGGAAATGTCTCTTTGTTTTTTTAAATTTTAATTCCTTGGTTGCATCAAAAAATTTCAGATACTTCTAACAGTAACTGAGCTGCTTAACATTATCACTCAGTTTTAGCCTGTATGTGAATGGGTTATTTCAGATTAAGGAAAGCTGTGTTTTTCCTCCCTGCTAGTGAGAACTTTGACACTTTAATCCATTTAATGTATGTCAATTTTAAGGTAGAGATTGTCCTAAATATTTGGAACTAGTAGTTACATACATCGGTCACACTTTTAAAAAGGCTATTTAACTTGAAGTGGTTTTTTTTCTATTAAAAACTGGTGCTACACTCTGCGGTGTTTAGAAATTAACTTGAGTACTTGTATAATGAACTAATAAACCATCAGGAATAATATAATGTATTTTCAGTGCTAGTAAAAATTGCATATTGAGGTAATATAACAACAGTATTATAAAACTATTAATGTCATACAGTATTACTACCTGTGTAAAGGGTACGAGATTTAGCAAGCCCAGTTCTTAGAAATAATACCGGTAGTTTACCTCTGAGATTATTTTTCTTTATTTTCTGTTGCCACATTACTTTCTTTCTAATGCTTTGTGCAACAAACAACTCTTAAATATATATACCTTTTTCTTTTTTTTATTGTTTTTGACAGAGAGAGAGAGAGAAAGAGAGAACTGAACTGGGGGCACTCCCCAGTTCAGCATATGGGTCCACAAGGGCCGGGGCTGGGATTTGATCCTGGGTCCCCAGTGCTGCAAAGTGAGCGCTTAACCCACTGAGCCATTCCGGCTTCCCCTTAAATATATAAATTAGAAAAAGTTTTATGTAAACAAACTAACCTCTGTTAAGTAAATTTTCCATTCTTGTCCTCAGTATTGCATTCATTGTGTCAGAGACTACAATTGTTGATATTAATGAAAGCTAGTAAAATAATACTGAGCTTGCTTCAGAATTAATAAAATGTGGAACACTCAAAAAGTTTAAGGAATCCCAAGGTGAGACTGTCCTGGGGAATAAAAACACTTTGCAAAAAATAGAACATAATTTTTATACACTGTAGACTTTTTAGTTGATATAATTGGCAGATACCTAGAAGTGAAAGGTTAAATAAAGTAAAAGGTTAGAAAATACCAGAAAATCAGAGAATGAAGGATGTATATAGTGGTGCATTGGTACAAGTCAATCAGGATGAATTTGTTGATATAACGGATGGAATGTGTAAGGTAAGAAAACATTAGGGGGAGTGTGAGTGATTGAGCACCTTCTGTGTGCCTAGGCACTCTGGATATTGCGGACAGTAAGACAGATATGCCCTTAAGAAACTGACACTCTCTTGAGAGAGATGGATTAATAAACTACTAATAACATAAGAGTTAGAGAAAAGTGTTACTTCACAGAAAAATAAAGCTGAATAAGGAAAATAATCTTGGAAAGTATGAGTCACTATATAGAAGTATGCGTTGTTACATAGAAATTAGGGAGGTAGGCATATGAATATAGGGTGAAAGAAGTTCGAGGGCTATCCAGAAAGTATCCAACCATGTAACTATTCTTGTTATATTGACAGTGACTGGATTATTTTCTGGACAACCCTGGTATATTCCAGGCTGAAAGTGGTAAAAAAGGCTTTCTGGTCAGAGTGTGCTGGATATGTTTGAACAAGATAGCACCAAATGTTTTTAGAGTGAGGAAGTGATAAAAGATCATGTCAGCAGTAGCAAGGGCCTGATTATACAGGGCAGCCCTGTAGGCTTTGAAACACTTAGGTTTTTACTCCCAGTAAGGTAAAAAGCCATTAGAGAATATTGAATGACTTAATCTATGTGAATAAGAGAAGCAGGAGATCACTTAGAATACTATTGCATTAGTCAAAAGTGAGAGAGAGAGAGACAGTGGTGACTTGGTAAAATAAATAGAAGTGGTATATTTCTGGAAGTATTTTGAAAGAATCAGCTGATGAACTGGAAGTTAAGAATGACTTCCAAGATTTTTAGCTCAAACATTTTGTAAACTGAAATTACCATGTATTGAAATGAAGAGTATAGAACAGGGGTATCCAATCTTTTGGCTTTCCTGGGCCACATTGGAAGAAGAATTGCCTTGGACCACACATAAGATACATTAGAACTAACAGTAGCTGAAGAGATTTTTTAAAAAGTTGCACACAAAAAAATCTTACAATGTTTTAAGAAAAATAACAAATTTGTGTTGGGCCACTTTAAAAGTTGTCCTGGGCCACATGTGGTATTGGACAAGCTTGCTATAGAGGGGGAAAGCCGGGACGGCTCAGCGGGTTGAGCGCTCGCTTTGAGGCCATGAGGACCAAGGATCGAATCCCGGCTCCGGCCCAGGCAGGACCCACATGCTGAACTGGGGAGTTCCCACAGTTCGGTTCTCTAGCTGTCTCTGTCTCTGTCTGTCTCTCTATCTGTCAAAAAGTAAAATAGAAATAACTATGCACTGAAGACTAAAAGATAATTTCTCTCTATAAATGTGAAAAGATAAAAAAAAAAAAAAAAGCTTGCTATAGAACAGAAGGTTTGGGGTGTCGGGAGAATGGGGAATTAAGTGTTTTGATTGTCTTACATCTGAGAGTCCTGTTTAGGGCACCAAAGGAAGATGTGGAATAAACAGATGGCTATGAGTCTGGTGTTTAAGGGAGAGCATGGTCTGGAATCATCAACACAAGAGAATTTAAAATCATGAGACTAGCTTTCATTCAGACTCTATAGAAAAATGAATCAATATCAGAGGCCTGCAGACTTTCTCCAAAGGGCTAGATAGTAAATATTTTCATCTTTGCAGCCTCAGCTCTACCATTGTAGTGCAGATGCAGCCATGGGCATTGTGTAAAGGAATGGATGTGGTTAGATTTCACCAGCAGGAAGTTTGTTCACCCCTGCTGTAGACAGTGAAAGGGATAGTGTGGGTAGGATTGTTCCTATGGTACTATGATTAGAAATCAGGATTAAAGAGGGGCAAGTTGAGGAGGTTGGAGCAGTAGCCAGTGGAATGGAGAACCAAGAGAGCATCTCCTGAAAGCCACTTGAAAAAATGTTTGCATTGATCTTGTTTAGAGTAGTTTCATTGGTCTTGGGGTAATGAAGACCTGGTTGGGGTGGGTTTGAGAGAGTAAGAGGCAAAGAGGTGAAGATAGTAACTAACTCTTTATTAGAGGAATTTTACCTTAGACCAGAGCACAAAAATGTGGCGGGAATAGGAGGATGTGGGTTAAAAAGATTTTTTTATAAAGATGGGTGCCACTGAAGAATATTAGTGTGATAATGGCACCAACACACAGAGGAGGAAAAAATTAGAGGGACAATTGCTGGAGCAATGTTGAAATTTAGTGTACAAATTAAAGGGTTGTCCTTAGATTGGCACATTAACAGCTTATTGATAATGAGTAAGGCAGCATATTACTATTATAGTGTATATACTGGTTATTATTATTTATTTAATTATAGCTAGAGATTACTATAGCACCATTTTTTTTTTTTAAGATTTGTTTTATTCTTGACAGAGACAGAACAGGGAGGGCCCAGAGCAGTCTCCATAGTTGTATATCAGTTTTCAACATGGTCTCGTTCCACACAGGTGGGCTGGAGCGGCGCAGGGCATGAGCCTCCCACATGGGAGGCATGCTCCCTTGAGCCAAGGGCCAAACCAGGGGGAAAGAACTGAACTTGGGGCCTCCCACATGGGAAACACCCCACTTCAGCATATAGGTTCACCCCGGCCAGGGCAAGGATTTGATCCTTGGTCTCCAGGGCTGCAAAGTGAGCACTTAAGCTGCTGAGCCATCCCGGCTTCCTCTATAGTACCAATTTTTAAGTTAAGCGTAGGAAGACTTATTTTAACTATACAGCAGGTTCTCAAATGATGTTTTGTTCAATGTTGCTTTGTTATAAAAGTTTGATGAGATGCAATAGGAACTTAACACTTGTTTATATCATTTAGCCTATCATAAAATTGCTTTTGTTATTTGTTGTCTCACTTAAAACCTTAGAACCCATCTAGGACACTAAATGAGGACTTCTGTAGTTACTAAATGGGTTGTCCTAATGCTTTGAAAAATTCAGCCTTTGGTGCCGTGGATGTTCTGCAGAAGTACCTTGCAGGTCATTAGGAGCAAGGAAAGAGCAATATACAATATTTTAGTCTGTTTTATATGTCTGTTCTAAGTGACATTTCATTTTGGAGTTTCATTTTTAACGATTTTGTTGAAACCCACTTTTCAAAGTTTATTTCTGAAAATATGAAATGATAGATGTCATAGTTAAAAGAGCAATAATGCAAGATGATGATCTGCTATAGCTCTCCAGAACTGTACTCCCCACTCAATTTAAGAAATAAAATATCACAAATTAGGAAAGCCCCTTGTGTACTATCCTTTCTCATTTACATTATCCTTGGACATATCAACCCCAACCCTACCTCTTTCCCAGAATTACTCTGATTTTGGTATTTGTTATTCCTTGAATTTGACTTTTAATTTTATGTTTGTTTAAAAAGCAGTTTTATAGATTTTTTCATTTGACAGGAATTTTAGCAGAAATGAAAGGTTCTCTTTTAAATGGTGTCTTTAAAAAAGGATAGTTTAAAACAATTTACATTAGATTGTGTGGATGTGCATTGTTTTAATGGGATTTGACTCTTAAGAGGAGAAATAGGAATTACAGAACTTCTTAAGTTTTTTTATTAGGTGGGATGGTGGGTGAAATATTATGGCTTCTTCTAGACCAGGCTTGTCCAACTTGCGGCCCACGACAGCTTTGAATGTGGCCCAACACAAGTTGGTAAACTTTCTTAAAATATGAGAGTTTTATTTATTTATTTATTTATTTAGTTAGTTAGTTAGTTATTTTGTGAGACCCTTGTCTTTAGCTCATCAGCTATTGTTAGTGTATCTTATATGTGGCCCAGGCAACCTTTAGAATTTTGGTGGGCTTGAGGGGTGAGTTAGGTAAGAAAGTAGGAGGAGAGCGCCACGAACTGATTTATGATATAAGATACGCTACAAACATTTGAGATCTGTTTTCTAATATATACTCTAAATCAGGAGTGCCCAACCTTTTGGCTTCCCTGGGCCACATTGGAAGAAGAATTGTCTTTGGGTCACACACAAAACATATTAAACACTAACAATAGCTGATGAGCTTAAAAAAGGGGGAGGGGGTGAAAAAAAAATAAAATCTCATAATGTTTTAAGAAGGTATGTGGGATTTGTGTTGGGCCAGGCCACATTGAAAGACGTCCTGGGCCACATGCAGTCCACCGGCCTCAGATTGGACAAGCTTGCTGGGTTTTTTTACCAAGTTTCTTAAGGGCAATGACAGCATTTGAAATCTTGATTCAAGTAGAGTGATCTGACCATTTTACAGCATGCTTCATGGTCTGATACATGTTGTCCTAGCACATAGTAGATACTGAAAATATGGTGATTTAATGAGCAAATAATGTTACGGTTAGTAGTTTATGAATTTGAATGTTATTTAAGAATATACTTTTGGGGAGATAAGAAAGGTAACAAAAATTAATAAAATTGATAGCAGATTTCATTCTCTCTTTCTTGAAGGAGTTAAACTAAATATTGACTGTTCTGTACCAATTGTCAAGTATGTAAATAGGGATACATTAATGGCATTATGGTGCAGTGAAAATAAAAGCATTAGGGCAAGGACTGTAACCCACGTTTGCCTTATTAACTGTAGCTTTGGGTTCATTATTTTTTGTTTGTTTTGTTTTTGAACCGTAAAATAAGTCTTTACCAACCCTCAAAGATTCACTTGAGGATTAAATTGAATATGCCTAAAATCTGTAACAATACCTACCATGTATAAGGTAATCAAAAAATGTGTTTTTGTTATCTGTGTCTTACGCTGGTTGAGTAAAAATGTATTTTGATTGAGGCACAGAAAACCATATTCAGCATTATTCTTAAAGTAATTTCTTTTTTCCTATACTTAAAATGTTTAGTAACATCTCTAATATTTCTGTCTTTTCTTAATTTTGGTTATAGCTAATCTTCATGATTGTGTTCTAGGAGATAGAACAAATGAGATTTTGTAATTAAAAAAGAGGGAAGGGTGTATGTGGCACTGATTTTTCTTTTTTTTTTTTTTAATTTATTTTTATTGTTTTTGACAGAGAGAGAGAGATACAGAGACAGAGAGAGAGAGAAGGGAGAGGGCCCCGAACAGTCTCCATAGTTACACATCATTGGTTTTTCCACATAGTTTCATTCCACAGGTGGGCGAGGGGCTGCACAGGGCAGGAAATGGGCTGGGGTCTCACCCCGGTGAGAACTGAACTGGGGCACTCCCCAGTTCAGCATATGGTTCCGCATGGGCCAGGGCCGGGATTTGATCCTCGGTCCCCGGGGCTGCAAAGTGAGCACTTAACCCACTGAGCCATCCCGGCTTCCCCTGCTTTTTCTTTTACTGAAAATATTTCTTGAAATTTAACTCTGAAAATGCTGTATTTTGTAGCACTAATCAAGGTTCCTTGGGATATTTTTTTTTAAGATTTATTTTACTGTTTTTGACAGACAGCCAGAGAGAAGGGGGAGGGCCCAGAGTAATCTCCGTAGTTATATGTAATCAGTTTTTTGACATGGTTTTATTCTGGCGGGGACAGGGGAATGCTTGGGAGTTTTACAGTAAGTCTTGATATGACGTATCAAGTTTTTTTAATTACTTAAAAATTTCAAATTTATGACAATTTATTGGTAGCAATGCAAAAGACTCCACGGCATTTTTAAGGACAATTACATTAGGACTATATTTGAATATAGGCTTCCTTTCTGAAGTGGCATCAAATCCAGAAGTATTTAAAAAGATCAAGGAACAAGAACAATGGGAAAGGAAAGTGTAAGCTAGCTAATATTGGTGTTATCTGTAGAAGGCAAAGTTACTTATTTGGAGAAAGTTTTGATGCTGGCTGAAGTCACAGTGATGGTATGAGAGAATAATCATGGAGGTTGTACAGGTGAATAGGAGTGATTAAACATACAAGGACTGTCTGGAAAGTATCCAGCTATGTAACTGTTCTCATTAAACTGACAATGGCTAGATTATTTTATTAATTAATTAATTTATTTTGGACAGCCCTTGCACATTATTGGAGGTTAGGAAATTTAGTAGCAGTAGTGTGGAGCAATGATGAAAGCACCTCCAGCAAAAATAACTTCATGATCAGGGCCATGAACGAATAAAACCACACCACTTGTACTTGTCAACAGGCACGAGAATAGCAGGAACAGGCACACTTGGGTTTAAACCCCAGCTGTTTGTTTTAGGTGGTTTGCTTTTTTAAAAACTTCTTATTGTAGGATCATTATAGATTTATTACAACTGTAGAAAACACTGTGGGGTGAGCCAGTATACCCTTTTAAGTTTGCCACAACAGTAACATCTTGCATAAATATAGTATACTATTTACAACCAGAAAATTGCTATTGATACAGTTCACTGGCCCTATTCAGATTTTACCAATTTTACAAGCACATGTGAGGTTAGTTCCCTGCAGTTTTATCACATGAGAGATTAACATAATTACTACCATAGTGAAGATACAGAACAGTGCCTCACAATGTGTTGCTCTTGTGTAGCCAGTACCACCTCCCTATTTCCATTCTTCAGGCCTTGGCTGGGACGTGATCCCTTATGGTAGGTGGTATTCCATGAACTGCCTTTTGTTATCGAGGTCATAGTCGATTGACCCAAATTTCATCACCTATAATGATCTTTAAGAAGTCCTTGCTTTCTTTTTTAAAAATTTCAAAAGAATTGGAGAAAACTTTTCCACTATTAAAAATTTCAGTAACTGGGGATGCCGAGGGGGCTCAGCCGGTTGAGTGCCCATTTGCAGTCGTGGGGTCAGGATTGAATTCTGACCCTGGCCCATTCATACCCATGTGCTGGACTGGGGTGTGCCCCCCCTCCCACCCCCCAGTTCGTTTTTCACTGGGGTGAGCTTCCTATGTGGGAAGCCTCTGGTTTGCCCCTAGCTCACGGGGGCATGCCTTCCGTGCGGGAGGCCCCTGTCCCAATTCCTGCCCTATGCAGCCCCACTCCCACCTGTGGAATGAAACTGTGTAGAAAACCAATGACATTCAACTATGGATACTGCTCTGGGCCCTCCCCGTTCTCTGTCTCTCTTTCTGTCAAAAACAATAAAATCTTAAAAAAACAGCACACTATTTAAACTGAAGGTTTATTTCACTGTGCACTGGATGAAAAATGTAAGTATCTGCAAAGTCAAGAATGATGAGGGAGAGATACCATGTGATTACACAGAACCGGTTATATCCAGATATGTCTATATAACGAAAACTATTACGGTGGAGGCAAAATTTATCAGCCTGCCTTAGTATAAATGGAATCTCGGTATGTAACTTTGAGGTTGATTTTTTTTTTTTTTACTTAGCATAATCTCCCAGAGGACCAACAGAACATGGGACCCCAAAAAAACCTGGAATTTATTTATAAAAAGTTGTGTATTCTTACATGTCTTCAGTTATCTTCTAAGTACTCTCCATTTGCTTCAGTACACCTATCAAGATAATGTTTTCCACTGCTCAAAGCATTTTTTGCACTGCTCAATTTTGATGCCTTTTTAGTGCTTGTATTTTTTGTTTCACCTCTTTCAACATTGGCAACATTTTTTCCTTTGAGGACTTTTTTTCCTTCCGGACAACAAGAAATTGGCACAACAAAACTACATCATGAAAAGCAGAATTGGGTTAATTGGGAAAGTGTGGCACAGGGGTTGTGTTTGTGTTATATTTGGTCAAAAACTGCTGAAACTCAGTGCAGTGTGGGTAAGTGCATTGTCATATTGCACATTGTTTGTGTAAATCACCCATCATGAAACGGGAAGACACGTTGAAAAGAGTTTCCAAAATAAATTAACTGAAGCCAAACTCGGCCTCACAACACCACCAGTTGGTATACTGATGCCCTGGGTTCCCAGAACACTCACCCAGCTAGGGAAGCTTTCAATGGGTCCAACATCCAGAAGGTAATTGTTTTTTTGCAGGGTCCCCCTTCATATTAATACATCTCTTTTATTAGTGAGTAGTGGTCTATGGTATGACATATGTACCTCAGTTTGTTTAACCATTCACTGTTGAAGGGCATTTGAGTTTCTTTCAGTTTGGGGCTATGAAAACTATAGCTGTTGGGGAAGCCGGGATGGCTCAGCGGGTTAAGCACTTGCTTTGCAGTCCCGGGACTGAGGATCAAATCCTGGTGCCGGCCTGTGTGGACCCATAGGCTGAACTGAGGTGCACTTCCCATGCATGAGACCTACAGTTCATTTCTCACCCCCCCACCCCCACTCCCTGGTTCGGCCCCTGGCTCAAGGGGTTATACCTCCCATGTGGGAGGACCCCAGCCCAGTTCCCACCCTGTGCGGTCCCTGCCCACCCGTGTGGAACAAAGCCATGTTAAAAAACTGATGATGTACAACTATGGAGACTGCTCTGGGCCCTCCCCTTCTCTTTGTCTCTGTCTCTCTCTCTCTCAAAAACAATAAAATGTTTAAAGAAAAGTATAGCTGTACATTTCATATACATGTTTTTGTGTGAAATAACCTTTCATTTTTCTGTTACAAATGTCTTAAGTATGATTGCTGGATTATATAGTAGGTATTTTTATTGGTTTTTGACAGAGAGAGAGGCAGACAGAGACAGAGAGAAGAGGGAGGGCCCAGAGCAGTGTCTATAGTTGACAGCCTTAGTTTTCCATATAGTTTCACTCCACAGGCGGGCACAGGGCTACACAGGGCAGGAACTGGGCCGGGAGCCATCCACATAGGTCCCGGCAAGAACTGAACTGGGGGCACACCCCAGTTCAGCATGTGGGTCTGAATGGGCCGGGGCCCGGATTCGATCCTTGGTCCTTGGGGCTTCAAAGGGAGCGCTTTACCCGCTGAGCCATCTCAGCTTTCCCTAAGCTTTTTAAGTGACAATTATAAGCAGGAAAATCTTCATTACTCTCATCGATCATGAAACTATTATAAATTAATAACTTGCTAGAATTTAACCCCTTGACATACCAATTAAATGAAATTCTCTGAGCTAAAAAGACTACTTTTTTAACTTAATTGTTGGTGCAATATCCAGTATTGGATTCATATAACTTGTAAACTTTTATTCCAAATCTGGCATGTTTGGCAGCTGTAAATTGCATGTTTCCCAGCCATCCTTTGAATTTTATCAGTGACTCATCTTCATCCGGAATGTATAATTGTTCAGATTTATTATTCAAATAGTCAGCTATACTTTGCACTTTTTGTATTCTGTCTTCACATACAGTTTCATTATCTACAAAGTGAAGAAAATGTGATGTAGCCAAGAAACATTTGAGAGCCATATTTTTTAACATATCGGTGTCTTTAATATTGCTCTCTTTGACCAACACATACCTATATTAGATTTTTGTACTTGGCGACATTATGATACATGATAAAAGGTATGCTTTCATTTTATTCCTTGGAATGAAATGAAACCACTCCTCATCCTTTTTCAAGTTCTGGTCTTTTATCTTTTGACTTGAGTATTTGTTTCTACAGTTATTTCAAAAAAAATCATCACTTAGCACTTGTTTCAAAGCACAGAGAGGTGCAGGCTTTGCTCCTAGTCTTCACAAAACTTAAGCATTTATATGAGCAATTTAGGTAAATAGTTTTTATATTTGGAATATTTTCTTTTTCTTCCCAATTCCATTCTTCATCTCCTGAATCACAATCATCACTGCTTGATATAGATATAGGCTGTTGCACGTTTGTGAACATCACTTTGGACGAGGCTGCCTTCACTTGAATTTGATTCTTATGTTAAATAGTCATCAGCTGTACAAATTTGTTGAATATCAGTCTTGCTGTTTTCAAATGAGTATCCTATGTGGCTTTCAGTGTCACTTTCATACAAATTCAAAACAGACATCTTAAAGGGATTATTTCTACAGTTCACACTTTGTAACACTGAATATATAATTATTGCTTGATATTTGCATTATAACTGCACTCAAAGCAAATTAAATCTGTGCATGTCTCAGAGACATCAATGTTTACAGTAGCTTAAGAAACTCGTGACCTATCTCAGATGTCTTTGTGTGTCAGGGGATTAATCTTCATGCTTCTCTCTCTAGTCACAATCTGTAAATCTATTACACAGATATCTGAATTTATTTTTAAGGAAAGGTATTTTACTGGATGCTAATTTAATGTTTCAGTATTTGTGTCTAATATGCCACGATAATAAATGTATCAATTTTGCTTTTCATTTTGCTCAGAAAACGATAAAAGCAACTCTTCTGGATAACCTGTACTTCCACATTTGGTCAGTACCGGTACATTCAGAGGAGCAAATACATTATTTGTTCAGTATATTTAAGGCCATTTATTTTTAACCTATCAAACTCATGACATATTTTCACAGAGGTACATTTTGCCTGCTACTCTTTTTTTTTTTTAATAAGATTTTTTGTTTGTTTGTTTTGAGCGTTGAGAGAGAGAAGGGGGGAGGGTCCAGAGCAGTCTCTATAATTGTACATGATTAGTTATGAAATGATTTTATTCCACACAGGTGGATTTGCGGTTGTGCAGGGCGGGAACCAAACCGTGGGCCCTCCCACATGGGAGGGGAAAACCTCCCGAGACATCTCAGCAGTTACCAGTTATGCCCCAATTCAGCATATGGGGTTTGCCAGTGCCAGGAATTGAACCTGGGACCTCACACTTATGAGGCAAGCACTCAACTGCTTAGCTTTCCAGGCATTGCCTTTATTTTTTACACTTAAAAATTCAGTGTTCAGAAAGCATGATAGCTCTAGAATCAGACATTTATAGCTCTAGACCCAGACATTTATAGCAAAATGTCATATTTATAATATACTGCCTGCCATTGTCAAAAATTTACAATAGAATAAAATACAGTAAACAGTAAAATTGATGGATGTTATTTAATCTGCCTTTGATGATTTAGGGGACTTGAATTTGCAATATATGTTTCAGCTATGGTAGACCTCTAGTTCCAAACCAGGCTAATGGAATCACCTGGAATATTCAAACAAACCTGAAAAATCCTCAGGTTATTAGAAGTAGAGGTATGAGACTAGGAACCTGTTTATAAAGCACTTCAGTTTCTTTTGATACATAGTTAAATTTGGGAAACCAAACAGTTAAACCTTTCAGTGCAATGGGCTGATATATTGGCTTTTGCATCTCAGGTGAATAGTGTGGCAGGCCGATATATCGGCTTATACATAGACTATAGTTAAAAGTGCTATACCTTTTTATATATTTTTTTGTATGATGTGTGACTGAAATAATTACATTCCTTTTTCAGATGATGTAAAAGAACAGTATTATTATTAACTAATTCAATTTAAATAAAACCGAAAGAACCATATATGGATATCTAAAACAATAACTTCATAACTTTTTTTTCCTTAAGTGATACGTTTTATTAAATTATCCTTCACATTTCTCACTGGTACTGCTGGCAGAAGGTAGCACTAAGAGGGTTAAATAAGTCCAGGGAAGAGTGGTTTTTGTTTTATTCTGTTGGTGTCTTGCACCATCTTTGGCATACAGTAAATTGTTAGTAAATATTTGTTAAATGAATACTGTGCATAGTGTTGTGGGTAGAGTATTATTGATTTGCTTTTTATTTTATTTTATTTTTTTAAATTTATTTATTTTTATTTTTGACAGAGAGAGAGAGATACAGAGACAGAGAGAACTGAACTGGGCAAGCTCCCAGTTCAGCACATGGTTCCGCACGGGCCGGGGCCGGGACCCGGACCCGATCCCCGGTCCCCGGCGCTGCAAAGTGAGCGCTCAACCCACTGAGCCATCCCGGCTTCCCCTTGACTGCTTTTATAAAATAAAATTACAACAAAGGAAAAGATTTTTGCTTTATGTTACTTATTTTGCACAGAACATTCTGAAAGTAAATAATCATAAAATATTAAGCAGATGAATTTAAGTGCATTCAGTAAACACTGCCAGTCTTTTCCATCTGTGAATTTATTTTGACTTTTGTGATTGTGTTAGTCCTCCTATCATTGTTAGTCATGAATGACATCCTGGTTGGAAAAATAATTCTGTGGGTAACTATATTTTTTTCTCTTAGCCCATGACATCATTACACTGTCTTTTGAAATTTAGTGTTTTGTGGAGAAATCTGAGGTCATCCCTTTTTGTTTGTTTTATTAGTGACGTACTTCTGCCATAAAGAATTTTAGAATTATTTTTATTGTTTTTTGACACAGCGAAAGAGAGACACAGAGAAGGGGGAGGGGCCAGAGCGTTCTCCATAGTTGACAGCATTAGGTTTCCATATAGTTTCATTCCATAGGTGGGCACGGGGCTGCGCAGGGCAAGAACTGGACCGGGAGCCTCCTGTTAGGCCCCGGCAAGAACTGAACTAGGGGCACACCCCAGTTCAGCACATGGGTCCGCCTGGGCTGGAGCCGGGATTCTATCCTCGGTCTCCGGGACTGCAAAGCAAGCGTTTAAACCGCTGAGCCATCCCAGTTTTCCCAAGACTTATTTTGTGTGAGAGAGAGGGAAAGAAACAAAGAGAAGGGGGAGAGCCCAGAGCAGTCTACACAGCCATACATCATTAGTTTCAACATAGTTTTATTCCACACAGGTGGATGTGGGGCTGTGCAGTGTGGGAACCAAACCAGGGACCTTGAAGCATGCCCCAGCTCAAGTATATGGGTCCAGAGCTGGGACTCAATTCCTGGACCCTGCGGCTGCAAAGCAAACATTCAGCCTGTTGAGCCATCCCAGCATCCCCAAATTTTAGAATTCTTTATGCTTAGAATTCATCATCTTCACTAGGATATGAGGATGTATGTTGTATAATTTTTATTGGTTCTTCAATACATTTTTTTAATATATGGTGAGCCCCCTTCAGTCTCCAGATTGAGATCTTCCCTTATTTCAGGAAAGTTTTTTTTTATTATACTCATGAGTGTCCTCTCTGTTTTCTTCTTCAGGACTTCCATTACATATGTTGGCTTTATCTTTCATATATGTCATCTTACTCACTAAATGGCAATCTGTCACCTCTGTCCTTTTGTCCTTTATGCTTTGTGATATTTCTCAAGACTGTTTTTTTCTTATTAACATTATTTTTAGCAATGTTGATTCTTTTATTAATTTTAATGTGGTATTTGCTTTTTTAATGATTTCATTTCTTCTCTAAGTACCTCCTATTTACTAGCTTCCCTGTTTTTGTATCCTCTTTTTTTTGTTTTGTTTCCTAGAATTTATATTCTCTTGATTCTGACATAGAGCAGTATTAGTCTAAAAAGTTACTGGTTTCCTGAGATTTATTCCAAAGTATTTCTTCCTGTTTATATTATAAATCCCCAATTGGTCTGCACAGACTCTGTATGGGATGGTTTCTGTGTACCTGTCCTGAGTGAGGTTATTCTGTTGGGTCATTAAAATATAAAAATTATATAATATATACATGGTGTGTGATTAGATTCTCTTTGATTTTGTTTCTTATTCTCCTGGACACTATTTTGTGTCCTTCGAAGTTGGTGATTCACAATCTGAGTCTATATCCGGGAAAGAGGTATGGGAGAAGTTTTTTAGGAGGAGAGTGATAATATGAGAAGGTAGCAAGCTGTTCATTCTGTTTTCTCTGAACTTCCTCTGTATTTAGTTACTTCTGTCATCTAGGAGTTGGGGCAGAGGTTTTGAGTGGTAAGGCTCTCCTCTGATTCAGGTAGTTTTCTACTTACTTGGGCTGAGTGACCCTTCTGAGTGACCCTTCTCCCACCTCTTCTGCCTGCTATAGTTTTCAAAATATGTTTCTTAGCTGATATTAGATATTAGCCTATCAGGATTTTTCTGCACTTGAGTATGGATTTATTTGTCTCTTAAAACTGTTAGCACCAGTTTCTTGGATTGTGATAACTATTCTTTAGTTGAATTTGATTATACATTTTGGGGTTTTTGGTTAAATTTTTTTGTTGTTAAATTTATTAGGGTTACATTGGTCAGTAAAAAATTATAGATTCCATGTATACAACTCTTCCCATTACTGTATATTTGGTTCCTCCTCTTACCTCTTCCACCCGCCCTCCACCCTTAAACTATTAACTGTGATCATGATTTTTGGTGAATTTTTGGTGTTTCTATACTTGCCCTCAACCTATTCTCATGATTCTCATCTTTCTGAAGAGCTACTTTTAATGTGATTTTCATTATCATTATTTTGGTGAATTTTTTGTTAAAATATATTTATTATGCCAAGCATTGGCTTTTAAAATCAATTCAGGATTAATATCTTAATATGACTTTTACATGATTCTTTTCTTTTTTAAAGATTTATTTATTGTTTTTGACAGAGAGAGAGAGAGACACAGTCAGAGACAGAAGGGGGAGGGCCCAGAACAGTCTCCACAGTTGCACATCATTAGTTTTTCCACATAGTTTCATTCCACAGGTGGGCGGGCTGCACAGGGCAGGAACTGGGCCGGGGTCTCACACCGGTGAGAACCGGACTGGGGGCACTCCCCAGTTCAGCATATGGGTCCGCATGGGCCAGGGCCGGGACTCGATCCTCGGTCCCCAGGGCCGCAAAGTGAGCGCCCAACCCACTGAACCATCCCAGCTTCACCACATGATTCTTTTCAATGTTAAATATTGCTCATGCCATTTTTATATGCATTGGAAATTCCAATAACTAGATAAATAGTAAATAGAACATAAATGCTCTTGATTACATATGTATGCATGCAATGTGGAGTATAATGTTGCAATTAATGATGATGTAGAATCACATTTATTGATGAGTTTGAAGATGTTTCTAGGTATATTAAGTAGAAAAACCCACATATATAGAAGTCTGATTCTATATTTGGGTATTATAAATGTAGAAAAAAGTCTGTGAGGGTAGTTACTTTCCTAATGTTTTTCTGTAGCTTCTGATTATGATATTAACACCAGTTCTTTATTTTTTAGAAAATCAGATGCCAGTTGTTGCAATTTTTAAAAAATAATAGACTCTTGGGAATCTTAGTATTAAAAGGAATTGCTTGGTGATAAATGATTATATAAAGATCCATTTGAAATCTACCTTTATTAAGGAAGCACCCATCTATTCCTACATTTAGTTCTTAATGCCTTGTTTGTTAGAAGTCTTTGAATTTTATCAGATGCCCACTCAATATAGCTGTTGATAGCATATTTTTTAAAAATTCAAAATTAATATTTATGGAGGGCTTTTCTACATTTATCTATTGTGCATTCCTGGACTGACGTGTATATATAGTTGTGGATTCTTTTAATTCTGTTGCTCTGTGGTTCTTGTCATCTTTGTCAGGATTTTGCAGTTGGTTCCTTTTGTGACTGAGTCTGTTTCTGAAACTGATTATACACCGCAGGAATTGCTTTTTCCCTGAAAGTTTGAAACAATTCCTCGATAAATGTGTATAATCTAAATCCAGCTAGAGATGTGATTGGATAAGGAGAATGGTGAGGACTATAAAGATTGGAACTGAAGGGAGATTGAAGAATGTGATATTATTTGCCAAATATGTTGCCATAAAATTATGTAGGTTAAAACATTATCAGCAAATATTATGTTGGGGATTCTCCTCCCCTAATCATTCTGAGCCTCTGTTTTTATTTTTAAAATAGCTCATAGTAAGTAACATTTGCATCTTCCACTTAATATATGTATAAAATTGGTTTAGAGTCCAGGGGTCTCCAAACTTTTCAGCCCGTGGGCCACATTAACTATCAAACAGCAGCTTGGGAGCCAACTACACACTTGAGGTCCAAATAAAAAAAGAATCAAAACATAGATGTTTTTAATTACTTATTTAATGTTATTTTATTCAAATAAAAAGGTCTCCACGGCCTGGATGAGAGAGCCTCCGGCCTGCGGGCTGTAGTTTGGAGACCCCTGGTTTAGACAATGTAGCAGTGTTTACTTTTCCCTTTAATAGACAACCATTTCACAGTTAGCATCTAGACACAAAGTATCTAGTGTTAGATTACCAGTAGCTATATCCAAAACTGGGCCCTGTCTCAACAAAAGCAGAATAACTAAAACAGCAGAAACAAATGGAGTTTTAAAATAAATGCTGTTTGTGTGTCTACTAAGAGACACACCAAAAGCAGTATTAAAAATGTCTTTAAGAGAGAGCTTATTGGGAAAGCTGGGATGGCTCAGCGGGTTAAGCGCTCGCTTTGAAGCCCTGGGGACCGAGGATCAAATCCCGGCCCCAGCCCATGTGGACCCATGTGCTGACTGGGGAGTGCCCCCAGTTCAGTTCTTGCTGGGACCTATGTGGGAGGCTCCCGGCCCGGTCCCTGCCCAGCCCTGTGCCCACCTGTGAAGTGAAACTATATGGAAAACTAATGTCAACTATATAGACTGCTCTGGGCCCTCCCCCTTCTCTCTGTCTCTCTCTGTCTCTCTCTGTCAAAAATCAATAAAATAAATCTTTAAAAAAAGAGAGAGCTTAGTGTTTTCTTTGAGGTAACTTCTGTAATATGTTGCCTTTTTTCTTTCTCATAACCTCATAATTTTGTGAGAAGAATATTCTCAGTTTATATTATGTTGTAGAGGTGATAGAATGGAGGGTAGAGTACGGTAATTTTTTCTATTAAGTATTAAGTTACACATTTTCAGTGAGTGTAGGAGGAAACGAGTGTCTTAAAACTTTTCACTCTGTCATGTTATGCTTAACAGGTACAGTTTGTATACCTGCATATGACACAGGATTTGTTACCATTACCCAGCCTTTTGACGACTAAAATCTCCAGACTTACCTTATTTCTTTTTAAATGATGCTATATGGAGTATACAGGTTCTAAGATTGTGACTGGGCTAGTTGGTCATTAATCCCATATGATCCCCATTGCAATAAGAGCAGCTCCTGTTTTAAGCATTGGGCTTCCATTTATGCATGTATTTTATTTTAGTGTCTTCTGATAAACCCAAGTACTGTTGTGATTATAGGGATTATAGTCATGGCATGACAGGCAAGGTCTCTGCTCAGAATGTTTCTTCATGGAAGAAACACAATATAAAGTGATCAAGCACAATAATTTTCTGCTGACATTTGTGCTATAAAGAAAATAAATAGGGGAAGCCAGGATGGCTCAGTGGGTTGGGCGCTCACTTTGCAGCGCCGGGGATAGAGGATTGAATCCCGGCCCCGGCCCGTGCAGAACCATATGCTGAACTGGGAGCTCCCCTAGTTCAGTTCTCGCTCGCTCTCTCTCGCTCTCTCTCTCTCTCTCTCTCTCTTTCTCTCTCTCTCTCTCTCTCTCTCTCTCTCTCTCGCTCTGTATCTCTCTCTCTCTCTCTCTCTCTCTCTCCCTCTCTGTCAAAAATAAATAAATAAAAATATATTTAAAAAAAAAATAAGTAGTGATGGCAGGATGTAGGAGTTGGTTATTAAAGGCTGTTTTAGGGTATAACTTATGAATTGACATCTGAAGGATGAAGCAGTCGGCTACTGTATGTTAAGAAAATTCTCTGTGGCTTAAAGCTGGGGGAAACTATTAGACAACTGTTTTTCTAGAAAGAATTCTCTTTTGTGTTGTCTTTAAAGTTACATACTTATAAGCTGCTTTTTCATGATGTACCCAGCACTGTTCAAAAGCATCTATCTGTATATATGTATGTGTGTATATGTGTGTATATGTATATACATATATGTGTACATACGTATACATATGTATGTATATATATATATACACACACACAACATACACTCTCAAAAGCAAAAATTAAGCTCTTGATTTATTTTGTGTTCTGTGTATAGAAGAAAAAGTCTATTTTTTCCTTAGTTTGGCTCCCAAAGCCCTTGAGTAGTCATTAGTTTTACTTAGCTTTTTTACACCCTTTTTATATCATCCTGCAAACTAGTTTTACTCACTGTCCTCAGAACCCTGTTATCCTATGTTTTACAACATTTATGCCATCGCTTATATTGTTTGCCTTGACTGAAATTTATTTTTTATTTTTTAAAGATTTTTTAATATTTTACCGTATTTTCCGGCATATAAGATGGCCAGGCGTATAAGACGGCCCCCTAATTTTACAGTTAAAACATAGGTTTAGGCCTATATTCGCTGTATAAGACTACAGCCTCGGAAGTGGGGGGTAGTCTTATACAGCGAATATAGGCCTAAACCTATGTTTTAACTGTAAAATTAGGGGGTCATCTTATACGCCTGGTCATCTTATACACCGGAAAATACGGTAATTTTTTGATAGAGAGAGACAGAGAGAAGGGAGAGGGCCCAGAGCAGTCTCCATAGTTGACAGCATTAGTTTTCCATATAGTTTCACTTCACAGATGGGCACGGGGCTGCGTAGGGCAGGAACTGGGCTGGGAGCCTCCCACATAGGTCCCAGCAAGAACTGAACTGGGGGCACACCCCAGTTCAGCATATGGGTCCTCCTGGGCCAGAGCCAGGATTCGATCCTCGGTCTCCAGGGCTGCAAAGCGAGCGTTTAACCAGCTGAGCCATCCCAGCTTCCCCTGAAGTTTATTCTTCACTTCATTGTTCCCAGTTAAATCTCTTCTTGTGTTAGATGACCTTTGTATTTTCTTTTACTATCTTAATGTATCTGGGAGTTTGTATGAAACATGAAGGCATGGCACATACTTGAAAATTTCTTTGCATTCATTTTTCACCCATTCCTGGGTTTGGAGTACCAAGAGACTTCCAAAGTTGACAGCAGCTACTTCTTGCTCAGTTTGTTAGAATCAGAAGGTTAAATTACTTGGAGAGACCTGCAGGCATGCCATAACCTGCCTCTCCTTCTCTTTGTTTGCTGTACTGTACTCTGAAGGCATCAGCTTGGGAAAGGATAATCATTTTTCAATTACATTGTCTGCTCCTCTTTCAGAATCTATAATTTAATAACTTTTTCTAAAACTGTGTTTATTTTACATACTTACATATTTTTCTCTGAAAGGAATGCTTTCCTTCCTTAGACTAGCCTCTTAACTAATTTGAAAACAAGGAAACATAGGTAGGGAACAATGTGAGACGTAGTCTAATTACACTGCTTAAAAATACCGTATTTTTCGCTCCATAAGACGCACTTTTTCCCCCCAAAAAAAGTGGAGGGAAAAGTGTGTGCGTCGTATGGAGCGAATACTGCAAAGAAGAGTGCACGTTGGGGACCGTAATGATGCCGTGGGGAAGCCTGCAGCCAGATCAGAAAGCAGGCACTGCATGGAAGGAGAGCGGGTCCAGGCAGGTCAGGTGCGTCTTATGGAGCGAAAAATACGGTAGCTATTAATGTGAGATGTGCGCTGCAATGGGGGGCTTGTTTTAGATGGATCAAGGAGGGCTTTTCTAAGGAGTAGCATTTAACCTGGAAGGATGGCCAAGAAATGGACAAAGCTTGAGAGACACAAGTGAGGAGATAGAAGGATCTAGGGTAGGAAAGAACTGGGAACATACTCAAAGAACTGAAAGAAACTGGTATAGCTAAAGTATAGTGAGCAAGGTGGTAGTGGCTATTGCAGGATGATAAAGGTAAGTGGGGCCATAGGAGTTTGAATGGCTTCCCTCTGTACTCATTAAAATTCAGAACATATATCATGATATGAGGTACACATAGAAAAGATTACTTTGTTCTGTAGAGAATGTTCTGAAAATGGAGATAAGAATGATAATGGGAGAGCAGTTAGAATATCAGGGCGAACCCAGTGAATTTCTACAGGAGTCAGTAAGAATGAGGGGATCCTTATTCCAGAATATATTCTATTATATGTAGCCCTTTAATGCAAACTACTGGATCTGTGTGGTTCTGAATCAAGTGCCTGAGATCACTAAAGAGTCTACAAATTGTATTGACTATTTTTCTAAGCAAATATACTGTATTTTTCACTCCATTAAGACGCATCTGACCTGCCTGGACCTGCTCTCCTTCCATGCAGTCCCTGCTTTCTGATCTGGCTGCAGGCTTCCCCACAGCATCATTAAGGTCCCCAACATGCACTCTTCTTTGCAGTATTCACTCCATAAGACGCACATACTTTTCCCTCCACTTTTTTGGGGCGAAAAAGTGCATCTTATGGATCAAAAAATACGGTAAGTATGAGGCACTGAATCTTGAGAATACAGAGAATTAGAAGGCTCTAGGCCAGAGTGTCTAACCTTTTGGCTTTCCTGAGCCACATTGGAAAAAGAAGAATTGTCTTGGGCCACACATAAAATACACTAACACCAGCAATAGCTGATGAACTAAAAATAAGGTTACAAAAAAAATCTCAGTGTTTTAAGAAAGTATATGAATTTGTTGGGTTGCATTCTAATCTGTCTTGGGCTGTGTGTTGGACAAGCTTGCTCTGGGCTTTTATTGTTACTTTGTTAATAATGTCTTCAATAAGAGTCAGTAGAAGGAAGGATAAAATCTTAGTCTAAAATTCTTTATCAATCCCTTAGTAAAAAGTCAGGTGGCAAAGATCAAAAGAGGTTAGTTAATAATATTCATAAGTGTAGCATTTTAGACTTAGTTGTGATCTTTGCAGTCCTACACACTGTCACACTCGTACCAGCATACCTTATTTGACAAAGGTAAGCATACAAGTTACATGACCTCATTTTTATTTATTAATAGTAAGATGGGGGCAAAATGCACACTGAAACCTAGATTGCCTCATTGAGTGCTCTTTTTACTAAATGAGTGATTCTCAACTTGGTTAGACTCAACCTTCCCACCTTTTAAAAATATTTTAATTGGCTCTTTAAAAAAATTGAGATATATTCATAATCCACATACCAAGCAATTATGTTCCCTTCCCCAAAAATCCTCATATCTATTAACAGATGTCATTCCCCATTTTTTTTCCTCTCTCTCCACTGCTTACGTAACAGCTGATCTACTTTCTGCCTTGATAGATTTTCCTTTTGTGGACATTTCACATACATACTATATAACATGGTCTTTTGTGACTGCTGCCTTTCACTTAGCATACTGTTTTTAAGTCATCCATGTTGTATCATGTATCAATACGTTATTTCCAGGTTAAAATTTCTTTAGTAATTTTCGGAACCTTTAAGGTACATTTTTAAGTTTTTGAGATTATTATATACAGCTTTTTCTAGATTTACATGACCATGTAATGTTTTTTATTCAGAGCATCTCATAGGATTAGCATGTGAGAAGTGATGAATTAGGGGCTTCTGTTTAAACTCAAATAGTCACATATAAAGTATGGTAGACATTTTTTGGTAACAGTTTTTTTTGTTTGTTTTTTTGACAGCAAGAAGGGGGAGGGCCCAGCACAGTCTCTATAGTTGTATGTCATCAGTTTTCAACATGGTTTCATCCCACACAGGTGGGCGGGGGGCCACGGAAGGCAGGAACCAGGCCCAGGGCCTCCCTTATGGGAAGCACACCCCAGTTTGTCATATGGGTCTGCATGGGCCAGGCCTGGGAATCGATCCTTGGTCCCCAGGACTGCAAAGCAAGTGCTTAACCCGCTGAGCCATCCCGGCTTCCCCAGTAACAGTTTTAATGATGTATAATTCACCTACCACAGTTTATTCATTTGAAGTAGGGCTGTCCAAACTTTTTGCCTCTCTGGACCACATTGGAAGAAGCATTGTTTTGGGCCACACATGAAATACACTGACAGTAGCTGATAAGCTAAAAATAAGGTTGGAAAAGAATATAATTCTTTAAGAAAGTTTACAAATTAGTGTTGGGCTGAATTCAAAGCTGTCCAGGGCTGCATGCAGCCCACAGGTCATGGGTTGGACAAGCTTGCTATATATACTCCTATTATGAATGTTTTATGTAAGTGAATTTCTATAATATGTAATCTTCTGTGACTGGCCTATTTCCCTTAGCATAGTATTTTTAAGGTTCATCTATGAAATAGCATGTAGCAGCACTAACTCCTTGCTGGATGATACTCCTTTGTATAGATTAAACTTGTCCAATCTGCGCAGCCCAGGAAGACTTTGAATGTGGCCTAACACAAGTTTGTGAACTTTCTTAAAACGTGAGGTGGGGTTTGGTTTTTTTTTGTGACCTTTTTAAAAGCTCATCAGCTATCTTTAGTGTCCTTTTTAAAAAAAAATTTGTTTATGACAGAGAAGGGGGAGGGCCCAGAGAAGTCTCCATAGTTGTACATCATTAGTTTTATGACAGTTTCATTCCACATGGGTGGGCAGGCGGCAGAGCAGGGTGGGAACCTGGCTGGGGTCCTCCTGCATGAGAGGCACACCCCTGCAAGCCAGGTGGATGAACCAGGGACCTCCCACATGGAAGCTTTCCCCAGCAGGAACCTTACTGGGGGTCCCCCACAAGGGAAGCACACCCCAGCTCAGCATATGGGTCCACACAGGCCAGGACTGGGACTCGATCCTTAGACCTCAGAGCTGCAAAGTGAGAACTCAAACCACTTAGTCATCCCAGCATCCCCAGTGTTAGTGTATTTTACGTGTGGCCCAAGACAATTCTTCTAATGTAGCCCAGAGAAGCCAAAAGGTTGGACACCCCTGGTATAGATATACCATGTTTTATTTATTCATTAATCAGTGGATGGACATTTGGGTTGTTCTTTTGGCTGTTACAGATAATGAGCCATGAACATCTGTAGACATGTTTTCATTTTTATTAGACATATATATATAGAAGTAGACTTGCTGGGTTATAAACTAATTCTATGTTTAACCTTTTCAGGAACTGCCAAACTGTTTTTCAAAGGGGTTGAGCATTTTACATTGATAGCAGCAGTGTGTGTGAGGGTTCCAATTTCTCTATATGCTCATCAGTAGTTTGTTATAAACTGTCTCTTTTGACTATGGCTATCCTAATGGGTGCAAAGCAGTGTCTCATTATAGGTTTGATTTCCATTTTCCAAAGGGCTGTTGAGCATTTTTTCATGTGTATGTTTTTTTTTTTGGTCATTTGTATGTCTTCTTTGGAGAAGAGTTTGTTGATCTTTTGTTCATTTTAAAATTGAATTGTTTACCTTTTTTATTGAGTGTAAGACTTTCTAGTAGAAATAGATAAAAGTTCTTTGCATATGACTTGAAAATAGGTTCTCCAATTCTGTGGATTGTCTTCTCTCTTGAAGGTGCTCTTTGAAGCACAAAAGTCTTAATTTATCAATTTTTTTTTCACCTGTGCTTTTGGTAATGATTTATGTCTGTGTTCTTGTAAGAGTTTTATAGTTTTAGGTCTTACATTTAGGTCTGTGGTTCATTTTGAATGAGTTTCTTTGTCTATGGTATGAAGAAGGGATCCAACTCGTTTATTCTTTTTTGCATGTGTACATCCCCATTTCTATCCTACAGATAAATATAAATATGTTATTTATATGTGTAAGAGTAGGGAAGACGGGTGGTTCCAAAGGAAATGATGTATTATATATATATTTTTTAAGATTTATTTTTATTATTTGACAGAGAGAGAGAGAGAGAAGGGGGAGCGCCCAGAGCAGTCTCCATTCTTGTACATCATCAGTTTTCGACATAGTTTCATTCCACACAGGTGGATATGGGGCTGCTCAGTGCAGGAACCCGGCTGGGAACCTCCCACATGGGAAGCATGCCCCAGTTCAGCATATGGCTCTGCACGGGCCAGGCCAATACCGGGACTTGATCACCAGACCCTGTGACCATAAAGCGAGCACTTAACCCGCTGAACCATTCTGGCATCCCCTGTAATAAAATTTTTTTTAAGAATTCTTCTTTTTTTTTTTTTGACAGAGACGGGGAAGGGGGAGGGCCAGAACTGTCTTCATAGTTGTATGTTATCAGTTTTCAACATAGTTTCATTCCATACAGGTGGGCTGGGGGCTGCACAGGGAGAGAACTGGGCAGGGGCCTCCCGAATGGAAGTCATGCCCCCACGAGGGCTAAACAGGGGTCCTTCTACATGGGAAGCTTGCCCCTGTGAGAACTGAACTGGGGTCCACACCCCAATTTAGCATATGGGTCTGCATGGGCTTTGGCTGGAATTTGATCTTTGGACCCTGGGGTTGTAAAAGCGAGCGCTTAACCCGCTGAGCCACCCCAGTATTCTCTGTAATATAATTTTCATAAGGATGTTTGTTATTACTGTACTAAAAATATTTAGCATATTAATTTGGATACACATAGGATAATAGTACTGTTTTTAAAACAAGCTCCATTAATGGAATCCAGTGAGAGCTGCATCTTTCATTTATATAAATTTAATAAATTTTGGCCCTGTTAACAGGAATTTTCTTGATAGTATTTATTTGTAGTAGATTCAAGTGCAGATGTGTAATTGTATGGCATTATTGATGATGAGAGTTTACCAAGTAATGGACATCTTGGTAAAAACTTGAAATAAAACTAAGTGCTCTATTGTACAGTTTTCATAGCATTTATTCCTAGAAAATTCAATTGTTTTAAGCAGAATTAGGTTCTAGGCTCAGCTAATTATGAGCTAATTTTTCAGACATGGGACAGTTTTTTGAGAAATGTCCTATGTGCAGTAGGCATCCCTAGCGACCCCCTTTCACTAAAGTGCATGGGCACCTTCATCTTCCAGGAGTATCCAACCTTTTGGTTTCCTTGGGCCACATTGGAAGAAGAATTGTCTTGGGCCACACATAAAATATATTGACACTAAAACTGATGAGCTAAAAAGAAAGTCACAAAATAATCTGTTCATAATGTTTTATTAAAGTCTGTGAATTAGTGTAGGGCTTCATTCAAAGCCATCCTAGGCCATATGTGGCCTGGGGGCTGCTGGAAGGACAAGCTTAAGTTAGAGTAGTGCTGTTCAGTGAACCAGATACGTAATTTTAAATTTTCTAGTAGCCAATATCTGAAATTAATTTAATAATGTTCACTATTTAACTCAATATATTAAAAATAGTTCATGTAATCAATATAAAAATACTAATGTGCTGTTTTACATTCCTTTTGTTCTAAGTCTTTGCATCCATTGTGTACTTTGCACAGCAGATCTCCACTTAGAGTAGCCGCATTTCATGTGCTTAATAGCTTTATGTGTCTAGTAGATAGAACAGATCTATTGGGAGCAACTGAGCTAGAGGACTGTTGAATGCAAGCATTTTGTTGACATATCTTACCTCTTCCCCCTGCCCCACTTAGAGATATAGTCTGGTTACCACAACTTTGCTTTTCACCACCATTAGTTCATATACAATTGGTAAATTGGAAAATTGAAGAATGACATCAATATAAACTGAAGTTGTGTTGGTTCATAAGTGAAAAATATTTTTCTAGGCAAGGAGAATCAAAATAGCAGGAGTTAGGGTTAAACCTTCAAATAGAAAGGAAAAAGTCCTCAAGCAGTTAGCTGTTTGCTACATAGGCAAGAAGCCTAAAGAAAATTTAAGCCTGCTCCCCTAGCCTTACATGGTTGCCTGTCTGTGGCAAGCTGCACTTTTCTCCTCGGTCATCTTTAATTATGGTTTCAATGCTCAGAACTTCACTTCCATGATGTCATCCCCAGCAAGCTGCATTTCTTTCTATCTTAATGGTTTTGTTTTGCTTTGTTTTGTTTTTGCACTTTTAATATCCCCTAGACCAGGGGTGGCAAACCTATGGCACGCGGAGCAATTATTTTGACATGCGGAGCCGTGAATACCATTTTAAAAATTATTGTTTATGCTCTTATAAAAATAATCAATACCTCTATCTCACTCGATGGGTTGGCACGCGAGTCAAGCGAGTATACTCTTATTTCATAAACTTTGGCACTCAATCGCCAAAAGGCTTGCCACCCCTGCCCTAGACAATGTATACTGTATTTTCTGGCGTATAAGACGACCGGGCGTATAAGACAACCCCCTAATTTTACAGTTAAAACATAGGTTTAGGCCTATATTCGCTGTATAAGACTACCCCCCACTTCCGAGGCTGTAGTCTTATACAGCGAATATAGGCCTAAACCTATGTTTTAACTGTAAAATTAGGGGGTCGTCTTATACGCCCGGTCGTCTTAT
>PVKE010012198.1:0-38770 GCA_004027555.1 Craseonycteris thonglongyai
TAGGTCTCTGTGTCTTTGTTACTTTCACTTTTATATTCCACCTATAAGTGAGGTCATGTGTTTCCTGATTCTTTCAGTCTGACTTATTTCGCTTAATAAGATGGTCTCTAGGTCCATCCATGTTGCCAGAAATGACTGTAATTTATCATTTCTCATCGCTGAGTAGTATTTTTGAGGAATCTCCACACTACCTTCCATAGTGGTTGTACCAATTTACAATTCCCACCATCAGTGTATGAGGGTTCCCTTTTCTCCACAGCCTCTCCAGCACTTGTTATTCCTTGTCTTGTTGATTATAGCCATTCTAACAGGTATGAGGTGGTATCTCATTGTGGTTTTAATTTGCATCTCCCAAATTGCTAGTGATGTTGAGCATTTTTTCATGTATCTTTTGGCTATTTGTATGTCTTCAGGAGAGAAGTGCCTGTTTAGGTCTTCTGCCCATTTTTTAAATTGGATTGTTTGGTTTTTTGTTGTGGAATTGTATGAGTTCTTTATGTATTTTAGCTATTGGCCCCTTATCAGAGGCATTGTTTGCAAATATTTTCTTTCATTTGGTTGGTTTTCTTTTTACTTTCTTGACAGTGTCCTTTGCTGTGTAGAAGCTTTTTAGTTTGATATAGTCTCATTCATTTATTTTTGCTTTTATTTCCCTTGCCTATGGGGTCAAGTTTATAAAGTGTTCTCTTAGCCCAAAGTCTATAGGTTTAGTACCAATGCTTTCTTCTATGCACTTTATAGTTTCGAATCTTATGTGGAGGTCCTTAATCCACTCTGAGTTAATTTTGGTATATGGTGACAGTTCACAGTCCAGATTCATTCTTTTGCATGTGGTTTTCCAATTTTCCCAGCACCATTTATTGAAGAGGCTTTCTTTTCCCCATTTTATATTTTTTGCTCCTTTGTCAAAGATTATCTGTCTATATATTTGTAGATTTATTTCTGGGTTTTCGATTCTGTTCCATTGGTCTGTATGTCTGTTTTTCTGCCAATACCAAGCTGTTTTGATTATTGACGCTTTGTAGTATAGGCTGAAGTCAGGCAGAATAATTCCTTCAGCCTTATTATTTATTTATTTATTTATTTTTATTTTTGACAGAGAGAGTGAAAGAGAGATACAGAGACAGAGAGAAAACTGAACTGGGGGAGCTCCCAGTTCAGCATATGGTTCCGCACGGGCCGGGGCGGGGATTCAATCCCCGGTCCCCGGAGCTGCAAAGTGAGTACTTAACCCACTGAGCCATCCCGGCTTCCCCCAGCCTTATTTTTTTTTAATAAGGAGGATTGTTTTGGCGATTCGGGGCCTTTTGTGGTTCTATATGAGTCTGGTAATTTTTTATCTATTTCTTGAAAGAATGTCTGTGGGATTTTGATGAAAATTGCATTAAATTTGTGTATTGCTTTGGGTAATATGGCCATTTTAACTATGTTGATGCTTCCAATCCATGAACATGGAATACCCTTCCATTTCTTTGTATGTTCTTCAATTTCTTTTAATAGTGTCATATAGTTTTCCGAGTATAAGTCCTTCACATTCTTTGTTAAGTTTATTCCTAAGTATTTTATTTTTCTTTTATTGTAAACAGTATTGTTTTGCTCATTTCTTTCTCTAAAGCTCCATTGTTTATATATAAAAAAGCTGTGGATTTTTGTACATTGATTTTGTATTCTGCAACTTTACTGTATTCATTTATTATTTCTAACAGTTTTGTGGTGGAGTCTTTGGGGTTTTCTACATAAAGGATCATATCGTCTGTAAAAAGTGACAGTTTAACTTCATTTCCAATTTGGATGCCTTTTCTTTCTTTACAATGCCTAATGGCTCTAGCTAAGACTTCCAGCACTAGGTTGAATAGCAGTGGTGACAGGGGACATCTCTGTCTTGTTCCTGATTTTGGAAGAAAAGGTTTCATTTTCCCCCCATTTAGTATGATATTTTCTGATGGTTTGTCATATATGGCCTTTATTACGTTGAGGTACTTTCCTTCTATACCCATTTTATTAAGTGTTTTGATTATAAATGGATGTTGTATCTTGCTGAATGCTTTTTCTGCATCAGTTGAATGCTTTTTCTGCATTAATTGATATAATTACACAGTTTTTATCTTTTATTTTGTTTATGTGGTGTATCACATTGATCGATTTGCATATGTTGAACCATCTTTGTGCCCCTGGGATGAATCTCACTTGATCATGATGTATAATCTTTTTAAGTGCATTCTTGTATTCTATTTGTTACTAATTTGTTATAGGATTTTTGCATTGGTGTTCATCAGAAATATTGGTCTATAAATAGCTTTCTATTTTTGTGACATCCTTGCCAGTCTTTGGTATTAGGGTAATGTTGGCCTTATAGAATGAGTTGTAAAGTATTGCCTCTTCTTCAATTTTTGGGAAAAGTTTGAGGAGGGTAGGTGTTAGTTCCTCTTTGAATGCCTGGTAAAACTCGTTAGTGAGACCATCTGGTCCTGGACACTTGCTTTTGGGAAGGTTTTGGATGACTGTTTCAATTTCCTTACTGTTGATGGTTTGTTTAGGTTATCCAGTTCTTCTCAATTCAGTCTAGGTAGACTATATGTTTCTAAAAAGGTGTCCATTTCTTCTATGTGACAAAATTTGGTGACACATAGCACCAAGTATTCACAGTATTTTTGTATGATCCTTTGTATTTCTGTGGTATCAGTTGTAATTTCCCCTCTTTCATTTCTAATTTGGATTATTTGTGCGTTTTCTCTTTTTCCCTTGGTGAACCTAGTCAGGGGTTAGCCAATTTTATTATTTTTTTTTCAAAGAACCAGCTCTTTGTTTCATTAATTTTTTAAAATTGTTTTTCTAGTCTCTATTTCATTTAGTCCTGCTTTAATTTTTATTATTTTCTGTCTTCTGCCGGCTTTGTGTGTTTTTGTTCTTCTTTTCCTAGTTCTTGAAGATGTGATATTAGGTGGTTTACTTGTGATTTCTCTTGCTTCTTGAGAAAGGCCTGTAGTGATATAAATTTCCCTCTTATTACTGCTTTTGCTACATCCCAGTGATTTTGGTATGTTGTGTTTTCGTTGTCATTTGTTTCTAATATTTTTTAATCTCTTCTTTTATGTCTTCTTTGATCCAGTCTTTTAAAAATAATATGTTGTTTAATCTCCATGTATATGTGGTATTTCCTGCTTTCTTTTTGTAGTTGATCTTCAGTTTCAAAGTGTTGTGATAGGAGAATATACTTGGTATGATTTCAATCTCCTTAAATTTGCTGAGGCTAGCTTTGTGTCCCAGCATGCGGTCTATCCTTGAAAACAATCCATACGCACCAGAAAAGAATGTATAGTCCTGTGTTTTAGGATGAAGTGTTCTGTAAATGTCAATTATGTCCAATTGCTGTAATGCATCATTTAAAGCTGATATTTCCTTATTTTCTGTTTGGATGATCTGTCCATGGCTGTCAATGGGGTGTTTAAATCCCCTACTATAATTGTGTTTTTGTCAGTTTCTCCTTTTAGATCTGTTAGTAGTTGCTCTGTAAAATTTGGTTCTTCTTGGTTGGGGGCATATATATTAATACGTGTAATATCTTATTGTTGTATTGTCCCCATAATTATTATGAAATGTCCATCTTTGTCTCTTATTATCTTTTTGATCCTGAAGTCTGCTTTGTCAGATATAAGTATGGCTACACCTGCTTTTCTCTGAGTGCCATTTTCTTGGAGTATTTTTTTCTACCCTTTCACCTTGAGTCTGTGTTTGTCCTTGTGGCTGAGGTGTGTCTCTTGTAGGCAGCATAAAGTTGGTTTTTGTTCTTTAATCCAGTTTGTTACTCTATGTCTTTTTTTTTTTTTGACAGAGAGATACAGAGATAGAGACAGAGAGAAGGGGGAGGGCCCAGAACAGTTTCCATAGTTGCACATCATTGGTTTTTCCACATAGTTTCATTCCACAGGTGGGCGCAGGGCTGCACAGGGCAGGAATTGGGCCAGGGTCTCGCCCCAGTCAGAACTGAACTGGGGGCACTCCCCAGTTCAGCATATGGGTCCGCACAGGCTGGGGCCAGGATTCGATCCTCGGTCCCCGGGGCTTCAAAGCAAGCGCTTAACCCACTGAGCCATCCCAGCTTCCCCACTCTATGTCTTTTTATTGGTGAGTTCAGTCCATTTACATTTAGGGTGATGATTGATATATGAGGATTTCCTATAGCCATTTTATCTTTTGTTTTCTGGTAGCTGTTTTTTTTTGTTTTTTTTTTATTGCTTCTTTGCATTTTTCTTCCCACTGGTTATTTTAGTTTGATGGTGTTTATGGCTGTTTTTTCTGTTTTCTCTTCTTTCATTGTTATGTGTCGCAGTTCAAAGTTTCATATATGCAGTGTTTTTTTTTTCTTAAGGATGCTTCTTATCTCCATTCTCTTTGGAAACTTAAGTCTTTGTTTCCTCCCCTTTTTATACTTTTGTTGTTCCAGTTTATCCTTATTTACTTTTTGTTTCAGGTACAGTCACCTCCTTCAGTATTTCTTTAAATGCTGGCCTTGTCCTGGAGAATTCCTTCAGCTTTTGTATGACTGAACAGGCCTTTATTCCTCCTTTATATCTAAAGGGTAATTTTGCTGGATATAGGATTCTTGGCTGGTAATTTTTCTCCTTTAGTATTTTGAATACTTTGTTCCAGTCCTTTCTGGCTTGTAGAATTTCTGTTGATATATCTGATGATAGCCTGATGGACTTTTCTTTATAGGTTATGGTGTTCTTGTTTCTGGCTGCCTTTAGGATTCTGTCTTTAACTTTGATATCTTCAGTATAATGTGCCTTGAAGAGAGTCTGTTAAGCTTCAAGTAACTAGGGGTCCTGTTTCCTTCTTGCATTTGAGGTTCCAATTCTTATCATAGATTTGGGAAGTTCTCATCTACTATTTGTCTGTGTAAATTCTCTGTGCCCATCTCATCCTCTGCTCCCTCCAGAATACCCATTATTCTTATATTATTTTTTCTAATGGAGTCAGATAGTTCTTATAGATATCTTTCATTTCTTTTAGCTTTTAGGTCTCTCTCTTCTTCCTTCAGTGACATTTCCAAATTTTTGTCTTCGATTGCACTAATTTTTTTGTCCATCTGGTCAGCTCTGTTTCCTATGTTAGCTACTTCATTTTTTCATTTCTTTTATTATGTCATTTATCTCCAGAATTTCTATATGCATCATTTTTATAGATTCAATTTTCTTTCGGAGATCACTTAGCTCCTTCTGTGTACTCTGCCAGCTTTCTTTGATTTCATTGAGTATTTTTATAATTGCAGCCTTGAATTTTCTCTCATTTAGCTCATATAATTCCATATCTTTGTTATTTTTCTGGAGATTTTTCTTTCTTTCTGAGCTCCTTTGTTCAAAGGGATATTCGTTGCTGTTGGAGTGTTTTGTTTCCTGGACATGAGGACTTTCCCCTAGTAGTTGTGAAGGTATCTTTCTTTTACTTCCAAGCTGGTGTTAGTGTCTTATAATATTTTCTCCTATTTATTTGGTTTTCTTATAGTGGGAGACTTCCTAGAAGGTGGGCTTCTCTTTGACTCAATCACCCTGGTCTCTATGTGCCTCCTTTTTGGGAAGGTATGGTGAGCAATGATATTCTATGCCTCTGAGATCCCACTACTGTCAGAAGCTTAGCTCTCTCTGCTCTCTTCAGTGGGAAAGGTGGGGGCGGGTGTGTTGGGAAAGATGCAGGTCTATTTGAGTCACAGGGTAATGGCAGCTTTCCTCTGCTGGCTTCAGTGGGAAGATTGGGGGTGGGGTTTGTTGTGGAAGGTGCAGGTTTCATTGCATCACAAGGTAATGGTGGCTTCCCTCTACTGGCTTCAGCAGAAAGTGAGGGCAGGATATGTTGGGAAAGGAGCAGGTCTGATTGTGTCACTGGATAATGGCAGCTTTCTAGCAGCAGCTCACCAAAGGCAGGCTGTGGGCAAGGCCTGCAGGGTGAACCCTGGGAGAGAGCAAGGGGAAGCAGCCAGGCTCCACATCCAAGGCCACATAGTGCTCTGGTTGGGGTCTCACCTCACTGAGGGCTACTCTGCACCTCAGCCACCAGCATACTTCTGGTGTCGGCATTTCAGCCACTGGAACACTTGTCTTTGGCTCCAGTTGCCAGCCTCATGCTCCATGGGCTCCCAGCTCCAGCTGCCTGACCCAGGTGCCGGCAGCTGGATCTTCACTCTGGTCACCCCCACCAATCTCTGGCTGCTGCTGCTGCCTCACTCTGGCCTCCTGCCCTGCGATCTGGCTGCCCTCATCATGCCACAGCTGCTCCCCCCGCACTCCCACCGGGGCCTCTTGCCACCGTCAGCCACGCCCACTTTGTCTGTCCACCCTGCACTCTTGCCACCGTCAGCCACACCCACTTTGTCTGTCCACCCTGCACTCTGGCCGTCTAGGCCTCCGCCTCTGTCCGTTCCAGGCCTCCCACCCATCTAGAGTCTTCTGCTCCTAGACCCATGCTCCCATGTTCCCACCTCAGTCAATCTCTTCTCTGCTGGTCTCCGGGTCAACCTCTGGGTCGGTCACTGGGTAGGTCTCTGGATTTCACTCCATGATGTGTCTCCACATGGGTCCTCTTCCTTCTCTCTCACTCGCCTCCATTTCTCCAGCTTTAGGTATTTTCTTGTGATGAGTGGGTTCCTCAGCCGAGGCTGTGTGCTACTAAGGGATTCTCTGGTTGGATTTTGTTGTCTAATTTGTTGTCTTTCCAGAAGAGGTTTCAAGAGCTCCTCTCATACCACCATCTTGATGACATCTCCCCAGAGCAGATTATTTTTACTTTCCCTCTACATTAAAGGTAAAAAGTGAGGCCTTCCAGTTTGGAACAGAAACACAATTAGGAATCACTTATGGTGGCTCGTTCTAGGCTCTTGGAGGGTAGCCTCAGTCCTATGTCATATTTGAGGTGGGAGACTAGAGGCCTCCCCTTCATATTCATCCCTTTCACACTGGGTCACCAGAACTTTAGATATTGTGAACCCACATGGACTGACTGATAGATCTTTTCCTTTCAATGGGGGCAGATCAGCAAAGAAATCTTTCTTAGATATCATTTTCTTCAAATGTCAGAGGAATAAGGAATCATTGTTTGGCTTTGATTGACTTGTCACTTGAGGCCAACTGCTGGGATCTGACTCTCTTAGAACTCAAATCAGTAGTCAGCATGGAAGCTATAGTCAGAAGAAGAGCTGGTTCCAAGGTTGGCCATTACTATTTGTTTTCATTTGAATGTGTGTGTTTGCGTATTTTTACCCAAACACTTTTGGGTAAGAATTTTTGAGTTGCAGTTTGCAGATAAACACTTAATACTTCTTATTATGGGTATGATTAATTATAAGATAGGGACACTTTTGTGTGTGTGTGTGAAGTTGGGCTAGGAACTGAAATCCTAGTGGTCATGATAAGCTGACCAGAATACCATTTTTAACGAGATAGAAAACAATGGTACTGTCCTGTTTCATGTGGTATGTATGGTCAGCCTAGTGTCACAGGGCTAAATTGAAGATGTCAGTGGGTTAACTATTTGAAATAACACAGTATCATTGTTTTTTGTCCAGTTTAAGACAGTATGTCTGGTAAACCTAGGTCATGAACAATGTCAGACACATACAAATAGACGAAATCACATTTAATGCAGTCTGTCTTTGTCTAATCCATTAGGCAGCCAAATGACAATTGAAAATCCAATTCCCCACTTGAGAATTAATGACTGGTACCTTCTGACTTTTGAGTTCAGGGCATCCAATTCTTTTTACTCTTCTTTTAAACATCAACTCATAAGTAGGTCAACAGGAACCAGTGTTGTTAGTTCTTCATTAAGTTCTTTCATAAGAAGACATCAAACTTTACTACATTTGCTTTGCAGCAGTATTTGAAAATTACATTTTAAGCTCTGGATCTGATTGCTTCTGGTAATTATCACATCTCTGTTTGTGGCAAAGAGGCTAACAATATTGATATGAAAAGACACATATTGCTTGGCCTCACTGATTGAATTGAGAGGACAGTCATTATACATATCCCCAAAGTACATATATTATGTGGCTCTAGATAAAGATTATGCTAATAAACTCTTTCTTGGTATGGTAATTAACACAATAAAAACAGAAAACAGCAAGCCCAAGTCAGATATCTGTCCCCATAGCTCTCTAATATCAAACACTGCAGATGGGTTGTTGGAAGAGTGATTACCCACATTAAATTCATTGAAGTAGGAAATATGATTAAATGGTTAGACTTGATGTGGGCTTACCACCAATTCACTGTATATTCATAATCTTGGGAAAGTCACTCACCCTATCTGGTTATCAATTTTACCACCTTTATTATAAGAGAGTTGATCTAATCGAGTATTGCATTCCTTTTCAGATTTTGTAAGTGTAAAGCCTTCTATGTGAACTTCAGGAGCTGAGGAAATATCTCCTTCCTGGATGGCCAAGGAAGACCCTACTCCCACAGAAGCAAGAGTTGTACTTTAGCTTCCTACTCTAACCATGAGAATATTTGAGGACTAGAATATTTACCCTGTTGTTCTGCTTCTGCATAGCATTATCAAGAGTCTAAACACCTCTCTCTCAAACAGCAAAAGTTGTTCAGGCAGTACACTCACCAACACATTTCTCAAATGTTCTTGCATGAAAAGAAGAGAGAGGTTGCTCTGAGTGGGTCTTTCAATTGGTAGTTTATAGGATTGTGAAGTGTGGCAACACAGTAGTAGTTTAGATTCTTGTACATTTTGTGATTTGCTACTTGAGATGGGAGCACAAAATTAGAAACTTAAAAACAAAAAAAGGGTGGTCATCTTCTCTACAAGCTCTATTGGTTATAATCATTTTATACAGAAAATGGTTCTTCTCTGGGCAGTGCCCCCTCTAAGTTGATACTATCTACCAGAAGAAAGCAAAACTATAATAATTACAAACTTGATCTTGGCTGTGACCTGACTTGACCCTCTGAAGGAAGCTGGATTATGTCTGAGTCTGTTATCTCTACAAGGAGATAAGTTATCTTCAGAATTGCTTTTGGGGTCCAATCATGTCATCATGAAATTGCAGTTAGCAATCTTGCCAACATTTTTCAGATTTAGTGCAGATGAGCTTGAACACTTCCAGTTCCCTTGTTTCTAATGTTATTTAGAGAATTGGATGATTTAAAGCACTTATTCTCTTTAACTCAATTCTCATCATAATTCATCAGCATCACAGTTCTTTTATTCTCCATTTCATTTTTATATGATCCTATTAGTTGGGAGTAACCCAGTAATATTTTTTTTATTTTGCTATGGCCTTGTCTCCTCTTTGTCTTTGCTAGAACTCTGGGATGCTATTCTTTTTAATTGAGCCATCCTCTGACTAACCATTTTCATAACTTGATTTTATTCCTTGAGTTTTGCTAGAGATGAAACAAAGGCAGATCCTTTTGCTCTATGCAAATGACAGTCACAGCAATGTCTTTAAATCAGAGACCTGAAAGGCCTCTCTTAAATGATTAAGGCTGATACTTTTGTAATCAACTGTACTTCATGGTGTCCCTGTTCTGTCTCCATGACAGTGAAAGTAAGTTTTGGGGTTGGGAGTAAATCAAGCTTCTAGCCCCATTGTGGCTCTGGTATGGGGACTCAGCAGAAGTACTCTACACGATACATGAAAGCATCATTCTTGTAAATGTGGCCATCTTCATTAGGTTTCCAGGTAAAACTGACATTTCTGTTGTCAAGGAGCCCATGGCACTGAATGAGATCATCAGACGTGAAGATGCTGGCCTGATCCAGGGTTCTGCTTTTGCTGAACTGTTTACTTCTATATTGAAAACCTCACTGATCATAGGCTAGAATGGAAGTACAAAATTTACTCTCTCCATTCAAGGTCATATAAAGAATACAGAATCCTCCTATATAACTTTTCACCCTGTCATATTAGGAGAGAGAAATATGACAATCAAAGCATTACTTGTTAAATTCATTTTGATAAACCACTGAGAGTCTGTTGCACCCTGAGTAGTGAGATGAAGATAACACAGTCCCTGCTCATGAGGTATCATAATTTGAGTGGATTTCTTGTGGGATATGCTAGACTTAAGGACATAGCCAGTGGGGAATCAGGGCTGAAATTATGGAAATGAGCCAACTCTGGAATTTTTCTCTTTAAACAGGTGGCCAGCCTTGTAATATGCTGCATAAAAGGAGTTCCAATACCTTGTACTTAGTACCTGAAGGAAGGTGACTCTAGGTCAGGCCTAAGATGTATGGATGAAGTACCTAGAGCTACATGATTTGTCCATGCAGACATGGCCCTTGCTATTGCTTATGGGGAGCAAGTCAGAACCCTGATTCTTGAAACAAGGGCCAGTGTGAGGTAAGCATATTGTCAGAGTTCTATCCACAGAAACAAGGATTGGGACCTGGTTTCATTTCGCACATTGTAGCAATCACCCCTTTTCTCTTTCACACACTTAATTCATTTGGCTTCTGGATGTCAAACAATTCATTTTTATTTCTACCTAACTAGTTACTTTTCCCAGTCTCTTTACTGCTTCCTCCCCCTTTTCTGAACTCTTAGTGCTGGAATGCCTCTGGGCTCAGGGCTTGATCCTTTCTCTATTGACACTTGCCTCTTTATCAAATCTGTTGGCATTCAGTGTCATCTACATCTTCACAGTGCTCAAATGTCCATTTTTAGCTGAGATCTCTGTTATAAACTGCAGTTTCACTGATCGAACAGTTTATTCAACATCTCCACTTGGGCCTCTCAAATGTAACATGTCCAATTTGATACTCCTTTCCACATGTTCTTCCTGCAATCTTCCACAGCTCAGCTGAGGGCAAATCTGGTCTTACGGTTGCTCTGGGAAAGAAAACAAGCCATTGTGTTTTATCTCTTTCTCTCACATATGACATCCATTCTGTCAAAAAATGTTGTTGGCTCTACCTTCAGAACATATCTAGGGTTTACCACCATCTCTGCTATCACTCTGGGTGAGCCATTATCATCTCATCAACATCCTGGATGACACCAAAGTCATCATGGATGATTTGTTAATTGCTCATTGCCCTGCCCTGGCTGTATGATCAATTTTCAATACAGTAGCCAAAGTGTTTCATATAATATCTAAGTGAGATCATGACGCTCTTTAAGAATACTGCAAGGACTTGATCTCATTCACAGTGAAATCTAGTACCCTTATGAGGATCTACAGCAAGCTTGTTCAACCTGTGGCCCATGAGTCACTTGTGGTCCAGGATAGCTTTGAATGAGGCCCAATACAAATTCATAAACTGTCTTAAAACATATTTTTTTTTGCAACTTTTTTTTTTTAGTTCATCAGCTATTGTTAGTGTATTTTATATGTCGCCCAAGACAATTCATCTTCTTCTAATGTGGCCCAGGGAATCCAAGAGGTTGGACACCCCTGATCTAGAGGGTCCAGCCTCTGACTTCTAGGACCCCATGCCTTGAGCCCTCTGTTCCCTTTGACACCCAGCCAGCCTCCTAGTCTCCACACTGGCTACTTCTTTGCTTCCCTCCAGTTATCTGCACTTATGCCTTCCTCACCTCCTTTTCGTCTTTACTCAGTTGTCACCTTCTCCATATGTCCTGCTCATGTTACCCTATTTTGAATTACAGCTTGCATCTACCCACCCCACAATAATCCTTTGGGAGGAGTTCTTAGTCCCTAAGAAACTTGCTTGACTTTTGTTTTGTTAACCATAGCCTTTCAACATACTATTTTTTTTTCACTTATTTAGTATGTTTGTTGTGTATCTTCCTTCCATCATTCCCCTCCCCCACATTAGAATGTAAGGTTCATGTGGGTAGAGTTTGTGTGTGTGCGTGTGTTTGTTTTTTTTTCACTGTTGTACCATTAGTGCAGTAAAATGGGTCTGGTAAATGGTGGACACTCAATAAACTTGTTGAATTAATAAATCCAGCAATTCTATGCTCTCAAAAGATTCAATTTTAATTTGGAAGGAAGTGGTCAATGGATTTTTAACCTACTTGTTGGTTTTACTCAGTTATGAAATACATTTTGTCATATTTCATTGCATAATTTAGATGTAATAAAAATGACATCATCAGTTTTTACCCCCTCTGAGAAGAAGAGATACTCAAATATTTGGAGAGAATCAGACTCTTCGTAATCAAGCACTACACTGTGGTCTTCTTAGGAATTCCTGGGTGTATAATTCTCCACATTAAACATAAACTATTTTGCCCTGATGTGCTAGGTCAGGAAATGTGAGATAAATGACTCTATTACTAAGCTACACCAATTGAGTAAACCACCTGAAGTCATAGCAATCATCTTCGCTGGCATTATCAGTGCCACAGAAAATCTGCTTTTAGCACATTTGCCATTTTGAGAACTTGTAGGTGCATTTTTCTCCTTGGAAACAGAATTATGTATCTTGCTCATTTCTTCACGTAGTACACTAGAAAGACATGCATTCGGGCTTGAAATGATCAAACCCATAATTTCTTCAATAAGGAATCAAGATCAGGAAATAACATTAGGCCTAATTCTTTAAGAGTATAGCAAAAATGAGGATTGGTATTTCAGTGCAAATTCTTGCATGACCCAGCAAACCTAGGGGGCACTCCAGTGGGGATCTTAAACATAAACAATACTTTTCTTGATGCTGTCAGGAGTGCCTTTAATTATTATTAACTCTTTGGCAAAAGGAAGATGATTGATTCTAATAGCTATCCTCTGAATCAGAATCTATTCTATCTTTTTATACCCTTCTGGAGCAAAGAAAAATAAAAATACATTGGTAATGGCTTTACAATATAAGTGAAAGAGGAGATAAAAAAGGAACAGGCCTTTCTGAACTCATTCTGCTTTTTCCTATGAAAACGTTTTTGTGTCTCAGCAATTCCCTCAAGACTGGATGATAAAGATTGCATTGTAGATGTAACAGTCTTAATTAGTAAAATTGACAAGAAAAAACTTATCTCTTTATATTGAATGACAGGAAAATAGAACTTAGGGAATTTGTCACTTATGATTGAACAGAATCACATTTTAGTCTTACATATTTGTCTCAACCTGATTAGTTCACAGGCAGGTTTTGTTTAGCTTTCTGGATCATGAATATTCTGAATTCTTAGCTTTTCTTATCAGCAAAGAAGCAATTTTTAACATGAGGCCTGAACAAACAAAGTACTTTCAACTCTTCATAATTTCCTGATTACAGAAGCTAATTCTCTGCTTAAAAGGGAATCTCACTGTTCTTTATTTCATATTTTTCTTGATCCAAAAAGGGAATTTTTAATTTTATTTTCTTATTTTTTAAGGAAGATTTATTATTTTAAATTCTACAATATTAATTTTGAAACATCTTTTCTATTCATATAATCTTTTAAAATAATCATTTACTCACACAACTCTTCTAAGAGAACACAAATATTTGTCAAGCATTTCTTCATTATAAATACTACACATATATATGATAAACCAATTTATCCTTTGCAAGTCAGAGGTTTCATCTAATAGTAAAGAGCCAAATCTATCATACATGGTTTTATTTGCTAGAGAAAATTTAACAAAAGCCTGTTCTGATTCTCCATGAACAAAACATTTGCCATTAATTCTGTTAATTACGTGAATCTTATCAATAAATAGCCTGTAACTTTTTTCCTTATATAAAATAGAGCTTTAAAAATAACTCTTTTAGTCTCTTAGATGACTTAAGTGAGCAATTTAATTTCGGGACACTAAACATTATTATTATTATTATTATTATTATTATTATTATTATTAATCATCATCATCATCATTATCATCATTCCAGAGAAGACATTGTATCTTCGAAAATAAACTGTGGGAAAGCCGGGGTGGCTTGGCAAGTTGAACACTCGCTTTGCAGCTCCAGGGACTAGGGACTGAGTCCCTGCCCTGGGCTATGCGGACCCATATGTTGAATGGGGGTGTGTTTCCCATGTGGGAGACCCCAGTTCAGTTCTCTGCCCCTGGTTTGGCCCCTGGCTCAAGGGGGTGTGCCTCCAATGTGGGAGGCCCTTAGCCCAGTTCCCGCCCTGCGCAGCCCTCGCCCAAATGTGTGAAATGAAACCATGTTGAAAACTGATGATGTACAACTATGGAGACTGCTCTGGGTCTTCCCCTTCTCTCTGTGTCTCTCTCTGTCTCTGTCTCTCTCTGTCAAGAACTATAAAATAAATCTTAAAAAAAAAAAAAGAAACTGCAAGTATTGATGACTTCTTGCTGCTACTAGCTGAGGTTTTCTCACAGCAACAGCATGGTTTTTCTGGGTCCCTGGGAACTGGGGAAAGAGAGTGCTGGCAAAGGCTGAGCCTGATTTCTTTCTATTTATTGAGGAGGACATGACCTTGCAATTGCAAGCTTTGCTTAATTTCATTCACGAACAAGGAGAATGTCATATTTATATTTTCTTCAGAAAGGGGAAATGTTTCACAGTTTACATTTGTCTAATTGGCAATGTAAGTCCAAACAAACAAACAAACAACCAAACAAACACAAAAGGTTGCAAAATCAAGAACTAGCCACCTTGTACTTCTGGCCAGGTTCTACCCAAGTTGTAAGTGTCTTACAACTTGGAACCAAGAACAAGTTGTGTCTGTGTCCAGGCCACTGCCATGTTTCTGTTAATGTTTGTACCCTTTGTCAGAAAAGTTGGGAATTTATATAGGTGTGTGGGTGTATGTGTGTGTGTGCTCTACCCACAAACTCAAAACCTATTTCCAGAGACGGAATAGTACACTAAGGATTAAGAGTGAATAAAGTGCTTGGTTCAATCAATCCAAATTTTAGATATTTGTCATTGTGTTTTCTAGTCATATTTAAATTTCTAGGTGCTTGTGCTAAATCACTGTAGGTACAAATTCACTAGTCCTATCACATAGACTTATGTTCCTGCTTATATCTCCTCTTATTTATATTCACAACATCGGTGTGAGTAGTATTACATTTTTAAACTCTTCAATGTCTTTATTGAAATATCACGATTTACAGTAAACTGCACATATGTAGAGTGTACTGTTTGATAAGTTACCTAGTTGTATATACCCAGAAAAAACAGTAACAAGCCATTTTACAATCAAGATAATGAACATATTCATCACCTCTTAAGGTTACCATGATCCTATTCGTAATTCTACCTTCCAGTTCTCAAACTCCCTACCCCCGGGCATCACTGATCTGCTTTCTGTTATTGAATATTAGTTCGCATTTTCTGAAATTTAATATAAATGGAATCATATAGAATGCATGACTTTTTGTCTGACTTTTCTTACCATAATTATTTTGAGATTCATCCATGTCATATGTATTTGTAATTTTTCCCTTATTTTTATTGTTGAGCAGTATTTTACCATATGGATGTACAGCAATTTCTTTATCCTGCTGTTGGAGATTTATTTCCAGTTGGTTATTACAAAAAAGACAATTACTAACATGAATGTTCAAGTCTTTGGAGATACGCTTTCATTTCTCTTTGGTAAATACACAGGAGTAGAATGGCTGCATCATGTGATAGATGTATATTTAACTTTTTATGAAACTGCCAATCTGTTTTAAAAAGTGTTTGCACCTTTTATAATCCTACAAGCATATAGTGAAATCTCATTGTGTTCTTAATTTGCGGTTCCCTAATGACTAATGATGTTGAGATAATGACTATTGACTAAATTTGTATGAGTATACACTTATTTGCCAGCAACATCATTTTTGGTGAAATAGTCATTTAAATATTTGCCCCATTTTGAAAATTTTAGATTATTTCCTTTTATTGTTTTAGAGTTTTTCATATTTTGTGGATGTAGTTTTTCTGACTTTTCTCTTATTGTTCTTCTGTTACCTATTTCAATTTTAGTTTTACTCTTTTGCTTACTTTGTCTTTAATCCATTTTTTGTTTAAAAAATAAAAAGTGCAGTTTATTGCCATGTTCATTTAATTTTATATAAACATACTCTTTGAGTCTGAAGCAGATCTGACTGGTTTTCAATGTGAAAATGAACTATTAAAACAATTCTTAGAGTTATTTCTAAATAGACCTTGTCTCTAATCCTAATGTAACAGAAATGTAGTAATATATGATGATCAGTATTTAATTTTTTCACACATAGAAATGCTACATTTTCTAGGATTTGACATTTTCAAGAAATGTAGTAATATATGATGATCAGTATTTAATAATTTTTCACACTTACAAATGCTACATTTTCTAGGATTTAACATTTTCAATGACTGATAATTACTAAACTTTGTAAGTGTAAATAGCACTACAAAAACAGAATACTATAATCAAAAGTGCCCACTATTTGGCTTCCCTGGGCCACATTGGAAAAAGAAGAATTGTCTTGGGCCACACATAAAATCCACTAACACTAATGATAGCTGATGAGCTTTAAAAAAATGACAAAAAAATCTCATAATGTGTTAAGAAAGTTTATGAATTTGTGTTGGTCATATTTAAATTTATCCTTGGCCACATGCCACTTTTGGGCCATGGGTTGGACATTGTTATAAATAGAATGATGTAATTTGCTTCGAAAGAGTATTAATATACTAGCAGGGGTCTCCAAACTATGGCCCGCGGGCCAGATGCAGCCCGCGAGGCCCTCTCATCCGGCCCATGGAGACCTTTTGATCTGAATAAAATAATATTAAATAAATAATTAAAAACAACGTCTATGTTTTGATTCTTTTTTATTTGGACCTCAAGTGTGTAGTCGGCCCCCAAACTGCTGTTTGATAGTTAATGCAGCCGGGGCTGAAAAGTTTGGAGACCCTGCGGGGGGGGGGGGGTAATGTGAAAATAATAATAAAAGTGAGATATTTCATGGCAAGTGCTGCTGGTGAGTATTCTCAGGGCAAATGGGTTAAATTGTTCTTTTTCTATTTTGTTAAGGTAGAAGTTATGGTCACTGAATTAAAATTTTTTGTTTTAAATATCAGTGTTTAGTAATATAAACTTTTCATTCAAAACTGCCTTATTTGCATTTTACAACTTTTGATATGTTGTGTTTTCATCACCATTTTAGTTCAAAATACAAATTTTCCATTTTGATTTCTTCTTTGATAAATTACTATTATAATTTTTGGGGGGTTAGACAAACCCATGACTTACTTAGAAGCACAATTAAGAGAGAATTAAATGTAAATGAAGAAATAAGCGCCCACAGTAGGGCTTGCTCTGGAGTGCAGGCCAGTGTGGACAGCGAGGCAGAGACTGAGCAGAAAGGCTGGAGTACAGTGGGTACCAGTGGTGGTGAGCCCTGATAAAAATATCCCCAGAAGGAGGGCTTTACCACAAGGGAAAAAAATTCAGAAACAGGTCTGAGTCCTCGAAAGTTAGAATATTGGTTACAGGAGATTTATGAAACAGACTTGAAGATGTGGCAACCAGAACAGGAATCCTGGGGAGGCTCTGCTTCTGCAGGTGACTCGGAAGAGGCCCGCTGCCCTGTGTGGCTCGTTGGTAAAAATGAAGAAAGAGGAAGCAAATAGATGAAATAAATAATTCTACACAAACAAAAGAGGATTGAACTGGGGGACATGCCAATCTCTATTTATAATTCTATCCCCAAAGAAATTTTACTCTCTGTAATAAGGAAGAAGGGTGTTCTTGAATAAGAAAACCAAGTAGATTATCCTAAAGTTTTAACCTCCCTACATAGAAGGGAAATACCTTCTAGAAAAATAGAAGGTATTTTAAAATGAAAGAAAATAAAAAGCAGCATTCATAGAAAATATCTCTAAATCGAAAATTGAAAGAATCACTTTTACAATGAAAATAAAACAGGAAAACAGTAGCACAACCCTCTTTAACAGAAATTAAATATTATTAAACATTTTCAGGTATTAAAGAACACCTTTATTTAATATTTAAAACTTTGATTCAGAATTAAAAACTAATAAGAAAAATTAACCAAAAACATTTAAAAAGAAAAAAGATGAAATGACAATTCAAGAAGGAATTTGAAGATAAAAAGCAAATAATCTAAGAAATGGAGACTAAATTAAAATTGCCCAAAGTTTAATGAACTGAAATATAATAATAAAACACACAAAAAAGAAGTAAATACAGTTAAGAAAGAGTTTAGAAGAATCAGAAAAATAAATAAAAGTCAGCAAAGATGATCCGAAATATCTATTATATATAGAAATCTCTGAAGAAGAAAAAAAAGAAATATGGAATGAAACTAATATTTAAACAATAACCCAAAATATCTATATATGTAAAATATCTGTATTTATTAATATGTATATATATCTATATATATTAATTGATATAATATATACAGTGGTACCTCGGTTCACGAACTTAATTCGTGAACTGACTCTGGTCGCAAACCAAATTGGTCGTGAACTGAGGCACAGTTTCCCATAGGGTTCAATGTAAATCCGGTTAATCCGTTCTGACCATTTTTTTCGGTTTTTGAAGCACAAAAAATATGAAACAAATTACAATACACGTTAGTACAGTGTAGTAATGTAGAAAGAGCACAACAAAAATCAAAAAAAGTCACTGAAAGTACTCACAGTGTACTTTTTTCTGTGTCTCTTTCTCTCCACAATCTTCCTACAGGAAGTCACAACCATGTGACAGCCAGGAAATAGCATTAAAATGGCCAAGGCTCCTGTTCGTGAACCGAAGCGGAGTTCGTGAACCGGAGCATATTTTGATGAACTTTTCTATTCGTGAACCGAGTTGTTCGTGAACAGAAGCGTTTGTGAACCGAGGTACCACTGTATATTGTTACATATATATATATATATATATATATATATATATATATAGTTACATTGTATGTTTGGGAAGTTGATCAGTAAAGATTAGCTCTAATTATCTTGGTGAAATTATTAGGCTTTAAAGATAAAACAAAACAAAACCTCTGGGCCTCTAGGCAAAACAATCCCATAGATGCCAAAGGGAAAATAATCAGGGTGGCATCAAACTTCTCTCCAGAAACATATAAACAATAAGAAAGGGAGCATCATTTTCAAAAAATGCAAAGAAAGAATGTGATAGTCAAGGACTTTATGTCCCAACAAACTGTTTTTACATGTATCTGAGCTATAAAATATACAAGTTAAAATATTTTTTAAAAACTCAGGGGATATTTCACTCAGAGATCTTCCTGAAGAATCTGTCAGAGACTGAACTTCATTTCTACTGAGAGCAGCTGGAGAGCTTTGGCAAGAGGCAAGTCATGACAGTGAGCACTAAGCCACTTGCACTCTGCCCTCACCCTGAGGGAGGTCCAAATTCGGCTCTGCCTGCCCTCCATGCTGGCTTGACTTTCAGACATGCAGCCTGATAAACACACCTGCAATCAACCAGGCTGAGATGTTTTCTATGTGAGTGCTGCCTGTGTGTGACCTGCTTAATCTTAAAAAAAAAAACAAAAAACAAACTTAAAGTGTATTGCTTATTTCAATAGGAAAATACATTCTTCGTGGATTCCTTCCCCAGTTGTGCCTGCTTCAACTAAATGACAGAAATGAAAGGCAGAAAAAAAAGGGGGGCAGGAGACTGCAGTCTGCTCATGAAAATTTGTAGAGGAGAATGTATGGATTTTAGTCATACAGATTGGAGAGGAATGTCTTGCACTGAGGAAACAATAAAGAAAATAAGAAGTCGTTTCCAGCATCTTCCCATGGGAATTTGAATGACTCCAATGATTGATAAAGACAGTGTTCTGTGCCTTTTCATCTTATGATAAACTGAGTGTTTCATAAAGACCCTAAGCCCATATAGCATCCTGGTACTAGTAGCAGGATACGGGCATCCCCGAATGGCTTTAAGAGTTTCTTTTCTCTGTTAACATTCTCTGTGAAATAAACTGTGCTACTGAAAGTAAGCCCGGTACCAGCTATACTGACATCATTTGCAGAGCTTGTTAGAAATGTAGAACCTCTCTACATTTTTAGTGTCGCAAACTTGAATACACGTATACATTATCTGGAAATCCTGTTAAAAGTAGATATGGCTCAAAAGTTTGGTGTGGGGCCTGAGATTCTGAATTTTTAATAAGCTCTCAAGAGATTTCAATGCTTCTGATCTTCTTCCACCATATCAGATAATTTATACTTAGTTTTCTTCTGGTAACAGTTCCTTTATTGAAGGAACTCTGGTAACAGTCTGGTAAGAGTTCCTTTATTGAAGGAACTCTTTCTGATATCTCTTGGAAAACTAGTGTCCTGTGTTTCCTATACTCTCTAACAAGAGTAAAAAGAGTCATAAAGAGTAATAAAGTGGCATAAGTGGGGGGAATCTTCTGCTAATCTCCTGAGGACCCAAAACTAGATTTTGTCTGTAGTAGTTATTTTTATTAATAGACCAAATGTCCCTTTTTTAGTCTTTTCACAAAATCTTACGGGGACATGAGTCAGTTATTCAAATTTGTTTTGCAGTTTTTATTGATCTCTTTCCCTTTATATAAACTCAAGAAAGGGCTGGCTCTTAGTGAATGGGTGAATTTATTTTTTTAAGATATAAGTAGCAATATAATGTAATTAAATTCAACAAGCAAAAAATAGTTCTACATGATCTTGATTGTTCATCATAATTACATAGGCCCTTTTAAAATGCACTTTCCTAGGCCTTACCTCAGATATATCAGAATGGGGACAGAAAACAGGTATCTGGATTTTTAAAACTTTCATGGGTGATTTGGATGCACAGCTAGTTTGAGAACACTACTCCATATAAATGAGTTCACTGGAGTTACATGACCTGATTGTACAAAGTCAAACAAATAATTAAAAATGGACAGATAATAAGAATATGAAAGGTTTAAGCAATACAATCAACAAACTTGGTCTAAAATGAAGAAATATACAACTGTGTGCTCAGCACCTGGAAAATGCACAATCTTTTTCAAACATATGTAATAATTACCCAAGGTGTCCACATACTAGAATATTAATCAAGTCCAACAAATGTAAAAGAGTTATTAGTATAGATATCACCTTTTCTGTGACTGATACAATTATATTGTCTCAACAGTAAAAACAATTTGTATTTAAAAAAAATACGTTACATGTTCAGAAATTGAAAACACACTTTTAAACAATACATAGGTCGATGATAAAATCATAGTAAATACTAGAAAATGCTGAGATTGGAAAAACAATAAAAACTAAATATTTAAGTTTGTGGCATAACTCAAAGTGGTAATTCAAGTTCATATTAGAAAATAAAATCTGGAAATCTGTACACTAAGAATTAACCTTAAGAAATGTGCAAGTGCATAACATTGGGTTCAGAGAGGATATTATGCATCTGACTTCAAAGGCAAGAGAAGTAAAAGCAAAAATAAATGAATGGGACTATATCAAGCTTAAAAGCTTCCACACAGCAAAAACAAAACAAAACAAAACGAAAACCAAATAAAACCAAACAAAAAACCAACAATAAAATATAGAGGCAACCAACCAAATAGGAGAAGATACTTGCAAAGATCTTTAATAAGGGGCTCATATCCAAAATGTATAAAGAGGTCATATAAGTCAACAACAGAAAACAAGTAATCCAGTTAAAAATGGGCAAAAGACCTGAAGAGACACCTCTCTTAAGAAGACATACAAGTGACCAACAAATATATGACAAAATGCTAAACTTCACGAGCTATTAAGAAAATGCAAATCAAAATCATAATGAGATACCACCCAACACCTGTTAGAATGGCTATAATCAACAAGACAAGGAATAACAAGCTAGAGAGTATTTGAAGAAAAATTAATCCTCATACACTGCTGGTAGGAATGTAAATTGGTACAGCCACTATGGAAAATAATATGAAGGTTCTTCAAAAAATTAAGAATAGATTTATCATATAAGTTAGCAATTCTTCTGGGTATCTACCTCAAAAATCTGAAAACATTTCTCTATAAAGATATATGTACCACTGTGTTCATTGCAGCATTATTCATGGTGGCCAAGACATGAAACAACTGAAGTGCCCTTCAACAGATGATTGAATAAATATGATGAAATACTACTACATCCATATGAAAAGGTGAAATACTGCTATTTGGAATATCATGAATATATCTTGAGATTATCATGCTTAAGTGAAATAAATCAGACAGAAAAATTCAGGAACCAGATGACTTCATTCAATATGGAATATAAAACTGAAAGCAAAAACAAACAAAACAAACAAGCAAAGAAGCAAAATCTCATAGAAACAATGGTTTAGTGGTTACTAGAGATAAAAGAGAGAGAGAAAGCTGTAGAGGAGAAAAAAGGGGATCAAATTGATAGTGATGGAAGAAGAACTGAACTTTGGGTGGTGAACACACAATGCAATATATTGATGATGTATTGTAGAATTGTACATTTGAAACCTATATAATTTTACTAACCAATGTTACTCTAATAAATTTAATAAAAATTTAAAAAAAGAACAAAAAATGAACCAAATGCAAACTAGGTTCTTTGAAAATATTACTTAAAATATTCAGAAGCATCAAATAAAGACATATATGAAGAAAGTAATATTAAAATAAAAAGAGGGAATGCCTACATGTAGAATAGAGCTAAAAATAAATAATGCAATACATATTTGGAATTTATTTATAAATTTGAAAATCAAAGCAAAATTAACAGAAAAATATAATTGATCAAAATTGAACCTAGAGGTAATAAAAATCAACAAAATTAAACCAATTGCTAAAATTTTCTCCACTGGAAAAAAAACAAAAATCTACAATTACAATTAGAAAGAAGACTAAAGAAGTTTTACATTTGAATTCTAACACTCAAGTAACAGACAATTCTAGTAATAATAATTATATATATATATATATATATATATATATATATACACACACACATTTCTAAATAATATAATCTTATAAGAATAATTACAAAACCATATAAGGAAAATACAAGAAAAAAAATTAGAGGCCAATCTCATTCATGAACATAGGTGCAAAAACTTAAAATATTTGTTAAATAAATCTATAGTACATAAAAATACAATGTGGCATGTCTGATATTAATTATCCAAGGAAAGCATGGGTGATTTAACATTAGAATATTATTATTGAGATTTCTGGTAAAAATGGCAAAGTAGGTATATACACTGTGCTGCCTCCTTTCATGACCACAACAAAATTACAACTAAATTACAAAACCATCAATACTTTCGTGAAGTCTTGTTGAAAAGAAGTCCTATAACTAAGGACACATAGAAGAAGCCACCTCAAGCCCGGTAGGAGGGGCAGAGATGTAGAACAGGCTGGTCCCACACCTACATGTGGCAGTGAAAAATTGGGAGAAATAAATGTCTCAGCTGCAGAGGTCACCTCTAAGAAGTGGGTGTCTCATCCCCACATCAGACACCTTCATCCCAGGGTTCCAGTGCCAGAAATAGAAGTTCCCACTACGTCTGCTTGTGGAAACCAGTGGTGGAGTTTGTGGTTGAGTGAGACAAAGGCTGGCATTCCTTTTATGGGCCTGTGCACAGGTTTACTCACTGAAGATCTCACTCTGAGCTCCAGCACTGCGGCAGCAATGGGGAAGGTACCAAGGACATACAGGGAGAAACTGAGTTTTCTGGCTTCAGAAGGAGGGCTGGAGGAGCAGCTTTATTGCAGACAGAAGTGCTGGCAGAAGCCATTGTTTCTTTGTTGAGCCCACCCCCTCTCAGCATGCAGACCCAGGTGCCTGCAATATCTGAGTCTCTATCAGCCTAGTTAACACCATTTACTGCTCTGGTGATTTCCTGTGATCCTACTCCATCTGACTTATAAGCCCACCCAAGCCACTTCCAGGGGCTTTTTCATATAAATGGCCTGTCTTGGCTCATGTCTTGGATTTTCCTAAAATCTCTCAAAGGTCCCTAAACCCCAAACAAGCAGCATCTGGCCTTGGTGTGCCCTGTACCTCTCTCTAAGCAGCTGCACACCATGCACTAGGGTCATCTGGCCTCAGTTCACAACTTAGCCTCTCAAGGTACCTCTAAGTCCAATGCAAGTGGCAGCCACCTGCAGATTACTCTGTAGCTTATGCCAGGTGGCCCAGGAAAGGGTACAAGCTGCAAATGAACTTGGCCTGAGGTGAGGCCCCTCCCTTGAGGCCTTGTGGCCGGCATGCCTGTGGCCAACTTTAGACTAAGCCAGAGCACCACTCAGCTCTCTCCATGGACAACACACCAAGTGCAGTCTGGGCAAGCACCAGGGCCTGGCTAAAGTGCACCCTGCTCCATAAGATCAGCCCCAGTGCAAGAGCTACTCCACTGTAGCCATAGCCAGTTCTGACTAGCCATCAGCCAGAGCGTCAGTCCCTCTCACTGATGTGTAAACAGCAACCAAGGCTTAACTGCAGGGATGCTGAGATAGCTCCATCTGTGTAGAAGGTGACTCTCTCTTTAAACCATTATAGCCCTAGAATTTATAACAGTGTCTGGCACATAGTCGGTGTTTAATAAATATATGTTGAATTAATGACAGCCATGAACACTGTCCTGCTTTCAATAATCTCCATGTTCATTGTTCAGGGAGAATTTAGTAAAAAGTAGACCAAGATGTGATGGCAATCTCCTGACATATGGCAAAGTGTACAATTGCCTGAAGATGAACTACAGGTGGCTGGCATGAAATCTCTCTTATGCCTAAAATGTAGCTTAGAGAAGTTGTTCTATAATTAGCGTATCCAAAAACACCACCACTAGTCTCCCAGCTACCCAAGTATTTATGCCTTCAAACTCCAGTTAGCCAACTTCATCAGCCAGAATTGCTGATGAGAACCAGCTAATTGGGGCCAGGTTGCCTGCCTGCCTCTAGATAGAGTTCGTGGACTCCATTTATTAAAAGAGAATACACAGACCCTACTGCTGATGGCCGCTTTTGATACTGACTATTCTTTACCAGCGATGGCTTACCACATGGTTTAGCAGGCAAGCCTTGTAATTCAAAAGGTTTAAATTTAAATTCAGTTTTCCCCACTCACTTCCTTGGCATCTTTGGGTTCCAGTTTCCTCATTTGTAACATGCCAGTAGTAATATTTAGATCAGTTTTATGAAGATGAAAAGAAATAAAATGTGCAAAGTGTCTAAAAGAGTGTCTGGCACAAAAATAGGATTAAAATGGCTAGGAATTATGTAAACCTAATCTCACACTGGTAGAGTTTAGGACTGCACCACGCATACTAGCCCACGCCCTTCGCTTGTCTATGAATTCACTGGAAAGAAAAAACTCTCCTGTCTGTGCTGTCTTAGATTTACTTCTTCTGATGCTCTCTTTGCCCTTATCCATCTAGCTCTTGACCACAGAGGCTGTATGGGCCACCCCACTAGGTCCCTTATCCTCTGCTTGGGGCCAACATGGAACCCTGGCAGGGTGAAGAGGGGTGTGTATATCTCAGCTCCCTCCCTGAGAGGCTGCCAGCCATCTGGGCCTTTACTCTTATCCACAGGTCTTAGTGCTGACAAGGGGCCCTCCAAAAGGTGTTTTTCTGTTAGCGTTGTTACAACTGCTCCTACCTCTTGAAGTACCTAGCCTAAAGTAAATACTCCACTCACTCAAGACACTGGTTTTCTTTGATTAGTTTTCTAGATTCTGCATACAGCCTTGCCGATAGTCCAGTAGTGTCTTGTGAGTTATTCTGCCAGCATAGGGCTCATATAGTCTCTTAAAATAGCCAATAGTTGGGTCTTGGATCTAATTCTACACTCTAATCTGAACATGCACACGCACACACACACACACACACACACACACACACACACACACACACACACACATGCTTGTTTTGGCCATCTCCCCTTGAGGGGAGCACTGAGCCCTCTAGCTCTCTGCTCTGGGTGTACCCCTTTGGTCCATTGTAGTCACCAGTCACCCTGGCCACGTCCAGGAGGCTCTCTGTCATTGCCACTCCTACGTAGGGCTGTGACTCTGATTTGCAATTATGTCTCCAATTTTCCATTGGACACAAGGTCCTCATCTGAACTGGTACTTTCAGCTTCCTTGGTCTAGGGACAACCCCTATGCTGGGGGCCTCTGACACATGAGGAGTAAGAGGCCAGACATTCCCTGAGCTGACATGCTCCTCCTGGCTCCACTTCCTTTTCTTTGGCTCCTCGGCCAGGATAGGAAGCAAGGGCTTTGTTCACCGGCTGGCTGTGTGCATGGGTGTCAGATCTGCAGGGCCTCTGGGGCTGTCCGGCTGCACCAGGGAATGAATGAAAAACAGTTCATCATGGGGAGACTCAGTATGGCTTCTTGAGTGGATGGTGGTATCTAAAAAGGTCAGATATTTGGTGGTAAGGTCTGCAGGATGCTATTATTTACTAACTCCTGCACCCACCCTGAGGTGGCTCTAATGCTTCAGCTAAAAGCATTTTTCATAGCTACTTACAGGTCCAAAATTGCTGATTTTTTTTAATATTTGAAAAAATGTTAAAGAGGCTTTTAAAATATTTTCTTTATTACTACTTAAACATAATTCTAACCTCTAAAACGGAGTAAAAGCATACCATCTGCATTCCCTGGCTTGACTCTGACTGGCTTTCCCCTAACTCTTGTCTACACTGTTTACTTCTCTCTAAACTCTATATGCTATAGCCACACACTTTGTCTCATCTCCATGTCATGGATACAGAAAAAGTGTTGTGAGTTACTACTTTTTTTTTTAACAACTATGTCTTAGCTAGTAATGTTATACTGACAAATCAGAGAAATATAGTAGACAAATGGGACCATTTAACATATAGCCTTTGTGGACAGTTTGAAGAAATAAAACTGGGCTAAGACTATGGTTAGTGGTATTATAAATGATGATCTAGTGCTATCCAAAGACTATTCATTAAATAATATACATCAATGTGGGAAGAAACCTCTAAAAAATTGGCCCAGGGTTCTCGCTTTCTTTTTCTATTTAAGATTTTATCACAAAATTGAATAAAGATCTAACAAGACTATTTATAAATATTACCTGCGATATAAAACTATGAGGGATAGAAAGTATTTAGCTGACAAAAATAAGGATATAGATGTCCTTGATTGACAGTAGTAATAGACTGAAAATTGCCAGAAAAAAATATTTTCAATATATCAATTTCAGGCACACAAACTCACAGAGATATACACACAAAGACAACTTTCAACAGCAAGGTAGAATCTGATGGGAATTTCCACCAGTCCCAAAGCAAAAACTATTTTGAAAAACTCCTACTCAAGTTTGGCCTCAGGATGTGACTGTTTGGTAAAAAGATAAGAAGATTCTTTATACTGCCTCCACTGTCTATCTCCTCACTATTATCCTGGTTTTGACAAAACTTGAAAACATCGAAGCACTCATTGTCAATTTCTTATAGAAGGTTGATTTTGTGTGGCCTAACAGTCAAACATTATTGCCTTCTCCTTACAATTTTCTATATTAGGTACCATAAATCCAAATGTCTCCCAGGTCTAAGCAAGCAATATGCTAAGTGAAGGTGGTTGGGAAGGTGAGAACTGTAGTGAGCTAAAGATGATGAAAAATTAATAATCCTCTCCAAGATTGGCAACTACTACTCATTTCTAATTGGTGCCATGCTACTATCAGATAGTCTTGTTCTTTTAGTTTAAGTTAAATCTGATTGATTATTAGTTTGTAATATATTTGACTTTCATGTCTTGTTTTTTCTTTTTCATTGTGGTAAATGTACATAAGATTTATTATTTTAACTATTTTCAAATGTACTGTTCAGTGACATTAAGTACATACACATTGCTGTTCAATAATTACCACCATCCATGTCCAGAAATTTTTAATTCTCCCTTTGAACCTCTAGCCAGTAAACAATAACTCCCCACTTACCCCTTCACTGCAGCCACTGGCAACCACTATTCTATCATCTGTCCCTATAAATTTGACTGCTCTAGGACTCTCATATGAGTGGAATCATACAACATTTGTTCTTTTGTGTCTGATTTACTTCACTTAGTGCAATGTCTTTAATCATTCTTTCTGTGGCATGTGTCAGAATTTTATTCTTTTAAAAATTATTTATATTGTGGTAAAATACACATAACAAAATTTACCACCTTAACAATTTTAAGTGTACAGCTTAGTGGTGTTAAGAAGTCATATATTCACATTGTTGTACAACCAATCTCCAGAACTTTTTCATCTTGCAAAATTGAAACTCTGTACCCGTTAAGCCAAATGCAGAAGATTCTTTGTGACCTGATTTCGAGACGATCCATGTTTCTGACCTTATTATGCATGGGCAGAATTGGGTGAAGTAAGTAAGGTGTGCATCTGGTTTGAGTTGCGTGTAACACTTGAATGAGTTGGCATGCCATGTGCATGCTAAGGAAGGTCTTATTTGGGAAGAGATAGTCAATTAGAGAACAGTGAGAATTATAATTGTGCTCCAATGAGTGCCAAGTGTCTTGCACAAACTAGGTCTTTTATGAATATATTCTCAAAATTATCCATTGTAGGAGGAACCAGTGAAGTTAAAAACTTGTATGCAGATATGTGGCTAGAGTCTGAATTTGCACATAGCTCTGGGACAGAGCTTTGCTCCGGAGGCAGTATACTACAGAGGAAAGCCAAATATTTTATTAGGTAGACCCTACCATTCAGGCCAAACCTTAGCATAGAAGCTGCTGCCTTCATTAACCTTTCCTTTTCCACCTTATGCCTTCTACCCCAAGCCCATTACCCCTGATTAGGAAATGATCAGTAGAAAGGACTTGAATAGGGTCATGCTAGGGGGATATAATTATTTTGATTTTATTGTTTCTCACTAAGCCTGTGACTTAGAGCTGTTTTCCAGTCATCAAGGTAATGATAGCCTCTTCTGAATTAAACATGATTTTCCTTCTTAGGGAAAAAAAAAAAAGCTCAATGTAAACATCAAAGTTAATTAGAGAAAGTGATATTCTAGCTGCTGACAGAAAGAAGCTCATCAAAGGCAATGTTGAGGGGGATCCCAAATCATCAAAGCAGAGTCATTCAGTTGCAAATTCCTTTCTATTTCAGCTTTGTAGGGCAGAGGGTGTGGTGGGAACTCGCTGGTCTGTAAACACAAGTCTCCCCACCAGTGGTTAACTAAAGAGGAGACCAGATGTCCCTAGAGCAGGGGTGGCGAACCTTTTGGTGATTGAGTGCCAAAGTTTATGAAATAAGAGTATACTCGCTCGACTCGCGTGCCAACCCATTGAGTGAGATAGAGGTATGGATTATTTTTATGTCTATAAAAGCATAAACAATAATTTTTTTAAATGGTATTCACAGTTCCACGTGCCGAAATAATTGCTCTGCGTGCCACTTTGGGCACACATGCCATAGGTGCACCACCCCTGCCCTAGAGAAAAGGAGCTGGTGCCGCCTCTGTATGATTTTGAAGTCCACAAGTTTTAACTGAGGGTTCTTTCATGGTATGATGTCTTTGTTCAAATGGTGACAAATAGGACATTTTATTCTCTGAGGTGTTCATAAGTCATTTGTTCTTGGGCTTCCAATTCAAATTCACCAACATGCTATGTGCAAGCTTCTTGGCCTTTGTCCACCTCAGATACTTTAGTACAGCCTATTTTTGATACCAGAGGTGATTTAAAAGATTGAAACCCTAAAGTTTTTTGTTTTGTTTTGTTTCTGTTTTTGTTTTTTTTAATTGATTGGTTGAGTCTTTGGCACCACAAGAAAGAAATAACATTATACTCCTGCTTCAGGGCCTGTAATATTCACTTTCAGTTGGCTTCAAGTCTCTCTTAGCATTCTCAGGTTTGGCTTAGTTCTCCAATTGCCAGATGTAACTTTTCTCAGCTGCTGAAATTCTGGCAGGAGTGGTCTGTCTGTATTACTTCCCTTCCAAAGCAGTAACTTACATGGGGAGTGTTATGCACTCTGCGGTTCTACTCCCTGTCTAGTTTTATTGAAATATAGTTGACATGTAACATTGTATTAGTTTAAGATATAAATCAAAATGATTTAATATATGTATATATTGGGAAATGATTACCACAATAAGCTTAATTAATATCTATCACCTCACATACTTAAACATTTTTTTCCTTGTAATGAGAACTTTTAAATCTACTCTTTTAGCAGTTTACAAATATACAATACAATATTGTTAACTATAGTCAGTGCTATTCATTACATCCGTAGAATTTAACTTTTTATAACTGGTCATTTATAACATTTGACCACCTTCACCCATTTTTCCCATCTATCATCCATGCCTCTGGTAACCACCAATCTTGGATTGTAAAGATTCCACATATAAGTGAGGTCACATAGTATTTGTCTTTTTCTGTCTGACTTATGTCACTTAGTGTCATATCTCTAGGTCCATCTATTTTATCACAAATCCCGAGATTTTATTCTTTTTTATGGATGAATAATATTCCATTGTACATATGTATCACATCTTCTTTATCCAATTGTCTATTGCTGGGCATTTCAGTTGTTTCCATGTTTTGGCTGTTGTAAATAGCATTGCTATGAACCTACGGGTGAATACATCCTTTTGAATCAGTGTTTTGGAAATGTTTGGATAAATACCCAGAAGTAGAATTGCTGGATCATGAGGTAGTTCTATTTTTTTTTTTTTTTTTTTTTTTTTTTTTTTTTTTTTTTTTTTTTTTTTTTTTTTTTTGAGGAAACTTCATTCTGTTTTCCATGATGGCTGCACCAATTTAAAATCCCATCAACAGTGCATGTAGGTTCCCTTTTCTCCACATCCTTGTCAACACTTGTTAATTTCTTGATGATAGCCATTCTGACAGAAGTGAGGCGGTATCTCATTGTAGTTTTTATTTGCATTTCTCTAACGATTAGTGACATTGAGCATGTTTTTATATGTCTATTGGCCATAATGTGTATGTCCTCTTTAGAGAAATGTCTATTCAGGTATTCTGCCCATTTTTTTAAACTGGATTGTTTGATTTTTAATTCTGAGTTGTATGAGTTCTTTATGAATTTTGGATATTAATCCTGTATCAGACCTATCATCAGAAATTATCTTTTCTCATTCAATAGGATATCTTTTCATTTTGTTGATGTTCCTTTGCTATAGAAAAACTTTTTATTTTGATGTAGTCCAATTTGTTTCTTTTTTCCTTTGTTTCCTTTGCCTGAGGAAAGATATTGGAAAAGATATTGCTAAGAGTGATGTCTGAGAGTTTACTGCCTATGTTTTCTACTATGAGTTTTATGGTTTCGGGTTCTGCACTGAAGTATGTAACACATTTTGAGTTTTTTCTTTTATATGGTGTAAGAAGGTGGTACAGTTTTATTCATTTATTTTTGCTTATATATATCCAGTTTTCTCAGCACCATTGATTGAATAGCCTGTTGTATTACTCAGATTAAATTACCATATAGGCATGGATTTTTTTCTGGGCTTTCTATTCTGTTCCATTGATCTGTGTGTCTGTTTTTATGCCAATACCATGCTGTTTTGTTTTGATCAATATGTCCTTGTAGTATAGTTTCATATCAGGTAGGTGATACCTCCAATTTTTTTTATTTTTTATCATTGTTGCTATGGCTGTTGGAGGCATCTTTTATGATTCCATATAAACTTTAGGATTATTTGTTTTAGTTCTATGAGAAATTCCATTGGTATTTTGATAGGGATTGCATTGAATATATAGATTGCTTTGGGTGTATGGACATTTTAACTATATTAATTTTTCTACCCAGGAGCATGGTATACTCTTCCAATTCTTTGTATCTTTTTTTTCAATTTCTCTCTTCAATGTCTTATAATTTTCTAAGTACAGGTCTCTTACTTTATTGGTTAAATTTATTCATAGGTATTTTATTTATTTATTTTTTGATACAATTGTAAATGGAATTGTGTTCTTAATTTCTACCTTTGATAGTTTGTTATTGGTGTGCAAATATGCAATTAATTTCTGAACATTGCTTTGTACCCTGCTGCTTTTCTAAATTTACTTGTCAGTTCTAGTAGTATTTTGATGACATCTTTCTTTGTGTGTGTGTGTGTTTAAGATGTCATGTGCAAATAATGAAAGTTTTATTTCTTCCTTTTCAATCTGGATGCCTTGTATTTATTTTTTTTTCTTGCCTGATTGCTGACACTAGGTCTTCCAGTACAATGTTGAATAAAAGTAGTGAAAGTGAACATCCTTGCCTTGTATCTGGTCTTAAGGAGAATGACTTTAGCTTTTCCCCATTGAGTATGATGTTAGCTATGGGTTTCTCATATATGACCTTTATTGTATTGAGACATATCCTCTCTATTATCACTTTGCTGAGAGTTTTTATTATAAACGGATGATTGATGTGTCAATCACTTTTTCTACATCTATTGATACGACCATACAATTTTTATTTTGCATTTTATTTATGTGGTGTACTATGTTAATTGACTTGTGGATATTAAACCAGCCTTGCATCCCAGAAATAAATCTCACTTGATTGTGGTGTATAATCTTTTAAATGTTTTATTGAATTCAGTTGGCTAATATTTTGTTAAGGGTTTTTGTATCTACCCTGTTTCCCCGAAAATAAAACAGTGTCTTACCCTGTTTCCCTGAAAATAAGACAGTGTCTTATATTAACTTTTGCTCCCAAAGATGCACTAGGCCTTATTTTTGAGGGGAAGCCTTATACGTATTTCAGTGAGAGGCAAAACTGTAAGTAGGTCTTATTTTTGGGGGATGTCTTACTTTAGGGGAAACACGGTATGTTCATCAAGGATATGAGCCTATAGTTGTCTTTTTGTGTAATGTCTTTGTCTGGTTTTGGAATCAGGATAGTGGTAGCCTTGTAGAATGAGCTCAGGAGATTTCCCTCCTCTTGAATTTTTTGAAATAGTTTGAGAGGGATAGTTGTTAATTATTTGAATGTTTGGTAAACTTCACCCGTGAAGCCATCTGATCCAGGAATTTGTTTGTTGGGATCTTGTTGATTATTGATTCAATTTCATTAGTATTAATCTGTTGGTTCAGATTTTCTGTTTCTTATCGATTCTGCCTTAGAAGTTTGTCTGCTTCTAGGAATTTATTCTTTTCTTCCAGATTGCCCAACTTGTTGGTATATAATTGTTCAATGTAAATTTAGTTTCTTAAAACATTTTGCATTTCTGTGGTGCCCATTGTCACTTCTCCTTTTTCATTTCTGAATTTATTTGCAGCTTCTCTCTTTTTTTCTATGAGTTTGGTTAAAGGTTTATCAATTTTTTTAATCTTTTCAAAGAACCAGCTCTTGGTGTCATTGGTATTTTGTATTTCGTTAGCCTCTATTTTGTGTATTTCTTTGATCTTTATTATTTCCTTTCTTCCACTCACTTCCAGCTATTTGCTGTTCTTTTTCTAGTTTCTTTAAGTATAAGGTTAGATTGTTTACTTAAGAAATTTTTTTGTTTGCTTCCTGAGGTAAGCCTATATTGCTATGATTTTCTCTCTTAGGACTGATATTACTGTGTCTCATAGATTTTGAGTCATTGTGTTCTCATTTTTATTTGTCTCAAGGTACATTTTGATTTCTTCTTTAATACCATTGTTAAACCATTTGTTATTTAGTAACATGTTATTTATTTTCCATGTGTTTGTGTGTTTTTAAGATTTTTATTTTTGTAATTGATTTTTAGTTTCACACCATTATCATTGGAGAAGATACCTGATACAATTTCAATCTTCTTAAATTTATTGAGACTTCTTTTATGGCCCAATATGTCATCTATACTTGAAAATCATCTGTAAGCACTTGACATGGATATATATCCTACTAGTTTGGGTTAGAATGCTCTAAAAATATTAATTAAATCCACCTGGTCTAGTGTGTCATTTAAGGCTGTTGTTTTCATGTTGATTCTCTATGTGGAATGTCTTTTCATTGGTTTGAATGGGTTGTTAAAATCTTCTATTATGATGGTATTACTGTTGATTTCTTCTTCTATGTTGGAGAATATTTGTTTTATATATTTAGGTACTTTTATATATTGGGTGCATAGATTTTTACTAAGGTTATGTCTTATTGTTAAATTGATCCCTTTATCATTATGTAATGTATTTCTTTGTCTCTTATAGTCTTTGTTTTAATGTCTACTTTATATAAAAATTGCTACCCCAGGTTTTTTGTTTCAATTTGCACAAATAACTTAGTCCTTTCCTTTTCTTTTAGTCTATATGTGTATTTTTACCTGAGGTTGGTCTCTTGTAGACATTATATGTATGGGCCTTGTTTTTTTTAATCCATTCAACTTTCCTACATCTTTTGATTGGATCATTTATCTCATTTACATTTAAAGTTATTATTGATAAGTACACAGTTATTTCCATTTTATTTTCACATTAGTTTATCTTTTTCTGTTTGTTCGCTTCCCCCCTTCATCTGTTTTAAGAAGTCCCTTTAACTGTTCTTGTAATACCAGTTAGGTGGTAAGTAATTTCTTTTGTTTGTTCTTATTGTCTGAGAAGCTCTTTATTTCTCTTTCCATTTTAAATGATAGCCTTGCTGAATAGAGTAGTCTTTGTTGTAAGCCCTTGATTTTCATCACTTTGAATATTTTATGCTAATTTCTTCTGGCTTGCAAAGTTCCTGTTAAGAAATTAGTTGACAATCTTGTGGGAGTTTACCTGTAAATAACTAGTTGCCATTCTCTTGTTGCTTTTAGGATTCTCTGTTTGTCTTTAACCTTTGGCATTTTAATTATGATGTGTCTCCATGTGGATCTGTTTGGCTTCATTTTGTTTGGAACTCTCTATGTCCTGGGCTTATGTGTCTATTTCCTTCACCAGGTAAGGGAAATTTTTTGTTTTTATTTCTTTAAGTCCTTGCTTCCTTTCTTCTCTTTCTGGTAATCCTATGATGTGAATGTTGTTACACTTGATGTTGTCCCAGAGGTCCCCTTAGAGTATTTTTTCTTTTTTTCTCCCAATTGGATGTTTTCTGCTACCTTTTCTTTTAAATGTCTAATTTAGTCCTTTGCTTCATCAAATCTGTTGTTGATTTCTTCTAGTGTAGTCTTCATTTCATTTATGGTGTTCTTGATTTCCAACTGGTTCTTTTTTATGGTGTTGATGTTCTTCTCTATGCTTACTATCTTTTTGCTGAAGTTCTCACTAAGTACTTTATGCGTTTTTATAACCAGTATTTTAAACTCCATCTCTGATAGGTTCATTGCTTCATTTCATTTAGTTATTTTTCTGCAGTTTTCTTCTATTCTTTTATTTGTGACATGTTTTTAATTTCTTCTCACTGTTGCTGCCTCCCTTTGTTTGCTTTTATGTATTAATGAAATCTTCTATGTGTCTCAGTCTTTGCCAGGTGGTCTTATGTAGTACTGGTAAGTGTACTGTTTCTTCCAGTGGCACAGTCTGATTGCCTGAGCTATATGTTCCAGGAGTGTCTCCTGTGTATTTTGTGTGTATTCTCCTGTAGTTGAGTTTTGATTTCTTTTGGCATGTGTCAGTGGGTGAGATTGACTCTAAGGCTGACTGGCTGTGGGTATTAGCTAACCTTCAAAGGTATATTTGTCTCAGTGGATACTTGTGCCTATTTATTCTACCCTCTGGGTATTGGGTTAGTTGAATAGTGTTCTGTTGTGGTCTGAAGTCAACCCTTGGGGTGTGTTGTTTTGGTACATCTTGGGAGGGGCTCCTGTGCAGGCCAGTTTTAACCTTGCTTAAGATTGACCTGGGGTTACATGGTAGGAGATACAAAGTTATATATGGTTGGCTGCTGCCTGTGCTAGTCTGGGAGGCATGTGAGGGTGGCCTTGCTGTGAACTAAGGACAACTGCCACCAGTATCAAGCCTGGGGCAACTTAGCAAATGGCCCAAGGCACCCTTAGACTTGTTGCCACCTGCTAGCTGCCTGTAAGGTTCAGCCACTGGAAGAGTCACTGTAGGTACCGGTATACAGGCGGGGCTGGTTGACCTAGTACTGACAGTGTCTGTGGTGATGCTGTCTGCATTGGGTGAGGTAGGGTCCCAGGGAGTCAACAGTGTGTGGTCAGTGATTTTCAAAACGTTAATGCAGATGCTGGACCTGTGGCCACTCCACAAAATGCCCAGAGAACGCCATGGCTAGCTGCTGCTCACCTTGGGCCCACAGATCCTAGAGAGCTGCCTAAGGAAAGCTATACTGAAAGCTGGGGCTGATTGCCCACCACCAAAAGTTTCCAAGGCCTCTCTGTAGTATAACTTTTCAACTAATGGACTTAAAAATATTTGATATGTTTCAATCCATTGTATTAATATTCTTTTGATGCCCAAATTGTGCTATTTTTAGCCAATGTGAATTCTTCAAGGTGACACTTTAATCCTGAGCAAGCTCTCCATTAGTTTTGACATATTCTTTGGTTTTAGATATGAAGAGGTATCTAGCACATCACATCTGTTTCTTGCTCTGGACCTGGAATCAAGATGTGCTTATTCCTTTTGGTAGAAAGTGGTATTTAGAGACTACAGTGTGGCCACTAAGGCTTGCTATTGGGGTTGATCTTTATTTCTGGGCTTTGTTGTTACTGTTGTAAACGAGGTTGAGAAATATTTTAAAATTAAAATTGTCTTGGGCTCATATTGATACTTCCATTCAAATAATGACCACAGAATTGTACACAACTCTGTTTATTCTTCATTCATTAAAATTTTATTGTTTTAGTCACCCCAATAAATTTAACAATAAAATTAAAGAATTTTTTTAGTTTGTTTTAAAATCACCCAATTACTGTCTTTTTGTGTTATCCTGTTAGAGTGGTATGCCACCATAGGGTTGTATCCCTTGAAATTTTAAATTTTACTTTTTTATATAATTATGTACAATTTTTTCAAAATTCCAAAGTCAAAATTATAGATTTGAGAAGTATAATTTCTCTATTTCACCCACACCCTTTCATTTCTTCACTGAATCTATAGGTAACCATTAACATTTTTGTTTGTTTATCTTTCCATTAAAAAAATAAAGCAAGGGGAAGCTGGGATGGCTCAGTAGGTTAAGTGCTCACTTTGCAGCCCTGGGGACAGAGGATCAAATCCCGGCCCTCGCCCGTGTGGACCCATATGCTGAACTGGGGAGTGCCCCCAGTTCGGTTCTCACTGGGGTGAAGACCCTGGCCCAGTTCCTGCCCTGTGCAGCCCCTTGCCCACCTGTGGAATGAAACTATGTGAAAAAACCAATGATGTGCAACTATGGAGACTGTTCTGGGCCCTCCCCCTTCTCTCTGTCTCTGTCTCTGTATCTCTCTCTCTCTCTCTCTCTCTCTGTCAAAAACAATAAAAAAAATAAAGCAAATAGTTATATATCTTTATAACACCTCCTTCTGAGATAAATAGTGGCATATTTTCTTCACATTGCCTTTTTTAGACAACAAAATATCCTGAGAATTATTTTATAGCAGCATATGGAAATATCCCCAATTCCCTTATCTGGTTGCATGGTACTCCACTGTGTAGACATACCATTGTTTACTCAATTGATCTCCTGTTAATGGGCACTTGATTAACTTCCAGTCTTTTGTTGATCACATATTCAGGTAACTTACATCATTAGTGGGTTTTTGTTTGTTTGTTTGTTTGTTTTTTCTTTTGCTAGGGTATTATCCAGATATATTTCTAGAAGTTGGAATGACAATTAAAAGGGTAAAGGTGTATAAAATTATTCTAAATATTGCCAAATTATCCTTTGCCTTGGTTTTTATCATTTGTTTTTTCCATGAACAATTTATAAGAATGCCTACTTCTCTTCAGACTTTTTGAAAGTATGTTATCAAACATTTTGAAATTTTGTCAAACTGGTTGAAAAATATTACATATGTAGCTTTATTTTTTATATCTATTATAGGTAAGGCTGTGAATCTTTTCAGATGTTGAAGGAAAATTTATTTTCTGTAACTTGGGTCTTTGAGCTCATTGGCATTTTCTTTGAGCTTCTTGGTCTTCTCTATTTTTATAAAAGCTTTATATATTAGGCCTATTAACCCTTTGTAATATAAATTGTGAGCTTTTTCTCAACTTGCTATTAAGCTTCTGAAATTTCTATAGTTATTCTCACCCAGAGTTTGCTTTTATTTTAGTATAATCTGTATAAATACTTTTTCTTACTGCATTTGGATATTAAATCAGAATTAAGAAAGTTTTCTCTACTCTTGGATTATAGAGAAATTCATCCTTTTTTTTGTACCTGTAAGATTTCATTTTATTTTATTTTGTTCAGTGATATAACTGATCTGAACATGGTAAGAGGAATAGATTAAGTCTTAATCATGGGGTTATCTAGTTATCTCAATAGCACTTGTTAAATAATTATATTTTCCTACTGATTTGAGATAGTGCCTACACTAAATTTCTATATGAAATTGGGTCTATCTCTTGGTTTTCTATATTCATTTGGTATGTATATTTGTGTATTAACACCACACTGTTTTACAATGCCTCTGATAAGGGGCTAATATCAAAAATATACAAAGAACTTGTACAACTCAACAAGAAAAAAATAAGCAATCCAATTAAAAAATGGGCAGATGACCTTAACAGACACTTCTCTTGTGAAGACACACATATGGCCAACAGATATATGAAAAAATGCTCCACTTCACTAGCAATTAGGGAGACACAAATAAAAACCACAATGAGATACCATCTTACACCTGTTAGAATGGCTATAATCAACAAGACAAGGAATAACCAGTGCTGGAGAGGCTGTGGACAAAAAGGAACCCTCATACACTGCTGGTGGGAATGTAAACTGGTACAACCACTATGGAAGGCTGTATGGAGATTCCTCAAAAAATTACGAATGGAATTACCATATGACCCAGCCATCCCTCTACTGGGCATCTACCCAAAAAACTTGAAAACCTTGAT